>ML782631.1:295041-343749 GCA_009831015.1 Picea engelmannii | reverse complement strand
GAGTGTGAGAGGGAGAGACAGGAAGAAAAATAGGGGGGAAGAGAGAGAGGTAAATGTAAGAGAGAGGGGTAGATGTAGGAGAGATAAAGGAGATACAATGGGAGGGATGGGGAGAGAGAGAGAGGGAGAAGGGGGAGATGGAGAGTGTGTCTGAGAGTGCGAGAGTGCAAGAGAGTAAGACAAAGAGGGGGGTAGAGAGAGAGTGTGAGAGGGAGGGGGACAAAGAGGGGGGTAGAGAGAGGGATAGTGAGAGGAAAGGGGGGGAGAGGGATACATAGAGGTGGAGTAGAGAGAGAGAGAGAGGAAGGAGATATGCAAAGGGAGATAGAGAGAAAGGGGAAGAGAAAGAGTGATACTGAGACTAACAATGAGGAGAGAGAAAGAGTGGGAGAGAGGTGGAAGAGAGAGAGGGGTAGTAGGGGAGAGAGGGGAAAAGGAGAAGAGAGAGAGAGAAAGAGAGGCATGGAAAGGAAAGTTCTAGGTCTAGGTCTTTCCATGTCTAGCTACTACCATGTATAGAAGTGTGAGAGGGAGAGAGAGGGAGACAAAGAGGGGGGGTAGAGAAAGAGTAAGAGGAAGGGGGGATAGAGAGGGAAGGAAGGTAGAGAGAGGTAAAGAGAGAAAGGGGGGGGAGTGGAGGAGAGAGAGGGAGGGTGATTCAAAGTGAGAGGGAGAGATGAGTAGAAGTATGAGAGAGAGAGGGTGGGATGACAAATAATAGGATATAAGAGAACGTGTACGCTATTAGGAATGTGTGTACATTCCTAGAGCACTTGCACAATATTAAGAATGTGTGTGCATTCTTTTGAATTCAAATTTTTTTAGGCAGGATTGACAACTTTACCATACGTGTATGTTGACTTGGTTGCCTTGGATTTAGGTTTGAGATGAAAAACCTAGTGGTTTGGTTTGCAAATTGATAAAAACCTCCATTTTTGTGAATACCTCTCCCTATCTCGGTTTTTCACGTTAATTTTTTATAGACTACACAAATCAGTTATTAAGGAAACTATAGGCATAGATCGAGTCGACTATGCAGATTCCAAATATATAGTTTTTTTTTTTTTAATTAATATTGTTTACTATTTTTAATCTATTTTTTTCTTCGCATAGATCAGAATCCTAGAATACATACCTCTCTTATTTCTGCTATAACTTTTTGTTGGCTTAACCATTTCTATATGTCGCAGTAGAGGAGACCAATATCTACAATCTAAAAAAATGAAATTATTTTGATCATGTTAAGACCCTCTTAGCCTACACGAACAAAAGGCGTTGTAATTTCATGGATATATTGACTTTCATAATTTAATATATATACAAAATTAATATTATAAATTTCCAAAAAATACACTTCACTACAAAAATGGATTCTCTACATTTATACAAGTTTTTGGAATGAAATTCCATCATTAAGGTACTCAACACCTGCACGAACAAAAACATATACCTTGTATTTTGCTGGAAAAATAATATACCACTTTTAGAAAAATTTAAACTTCACAGAGTTATTCACAATTTCTATGAATAAAAGCTGTATATTCGTAAAGCTAATTCAATTTTGTACATTTCATCTTTTTGCACCAAATTCAAATTCATTGTAAAAGTACCTTGAATAATCCCTCCAAGTTAACAGATTGTTGTTTTTCCATATTTGCATTTCCACTAATGTGTCATGAGAGACCATCATTAGCTTGCACATACCCTACATTCACTTAGCACCCTCCCTCCCACTGCCACTTCCTTTCCCAACATACATTTCATTCACAACCCTCTTGCTCATGTCAAGTTCTTGGGTTTTCTCTATTCGAATTATAGTCAAAACTTCAAAATCTTAGTAACCCATTCTTCTTGGTTCCTTGCTCTTTATGTGCTCTCTTCCTCTCCCATTCCTATGGTGTTTTCTCTTTTTTTTTTCTCTTTGTCATAGGCACTTGTGGGTCAACTCCCAAAAAGAGGTGGATACTATGTTGTACCCAAGGCTGACAGTATTCAATTGTCCTAGTCATCCTCCATACTTCCATTAAGGTGGGAAGTTGGTTGTTTAACTACTAGGATCTCTGTATTACTGATTTTTGGGAAAAAGGGAAAACGAGGAAATGAATCAGAAAAATATAACTTTGGCAGGTAAAGTAATTTCCCCCAAAGCCCTCACCAACTTTCCTCTTGTGGCATCATGGCCAATACTTCAAGGCTTCACCCTTCAATCAACTTGTTGGAATTTTTTCATTAAACAAAAATGTAAATACATTGTCTTTCAGCCATAGTATTTAAGTCATAACTTATAAATACAAACGAGAGAAAACAAGGTGTTATAGTAGATGTCCATCCTAGAAAAATAGTGATCATATAGGATGCAATGTAGTTATTTGAATTCCCTTTTTATTTGTAGACCTAGAAGACTTTCATCTTGTCGATCCTTTTCCATATCTCTTCCCAATGCTTAGGGTATGATGATAAAGAGTGGGGGGTAGAGGGAAGCCTTTCCTAAGAGGCCTTGAAGAATGATAATCTCTTCCATTTATAAGGAGGCATGATCCGGGGAGAGTCTATGCAAGCCCTAATATAGCCAATGAAATGATTTTCAAATGAAAAATGTTTCATTAATGAGAAGAGGATGAGATGGTACACTTTATTTAAGGCATGAAGGTTTTACTATCATGAATTGCCTCTTAAACTAGGATAATGTTCCCCTTATCAATCTCCAATTGAAAAACCCCCCTTACTATTTAGAGATTAGTTTTTCGAGCAACCCACTTAGTATAATGATAGGAAGTTTATCTTTTGTGTCTATAAATCCACTCACAATGTTGTATTTCCCACACATGCTCTCATTTCTTTCTTTCTCTATTGATCTCTTATAACTTTCTTATACTTTGTTTTTTTCTTATATTATTTAATTACTTCATCATTATCTCCCTCTTTCACTCTCTATCTTAACTTTTTTTTTTCATTCTAAAAATTCTATATAACATAGTCATTTATTTCCTAACCCAATTCCCATGGCCGCACCCAAAAGTGAATTTCATTTTATAGTAAACGAATTTTTTGTCATAAATATAACGTGGGTAATATAAGATACTATTGTAATGGTCCATTACAAATGGATTAAGATGTTTAAGAGAAAATATCATATTATCTATTTTATTACAATGCACTTCAACAACATTGCCTCACGAATCTATCTTATTGGAGGCAAAGTCTTATCTTAATATAAAATATATAAATCTACAACACAAGTCATGAACGTCAAAACCTATGTACTCCAACATACAATTATGTCCCTCCCACCTATGATGGCATGTAAAACCTATGTACTCCAACACACAATTATGTCCCTTCCACCTATGATGGCATGCTATAGAACTGAGTAGCTTGACCAAATAAGTGATTTCAAGTACAAAGAATTTGGTACCAAAACGTTTCATTTCATTGGCAATGATGAAGTTCCATACCACCATATGATTACAACACACTTCGAAATGACATGCTAAAGCTCCTTAACCTTCTAATACCCCGGTGTTCTCTAACTTCATAAAAATGGATGGTAATATAAAATTAAATGAGTTTTGAAAAACTTTTTGTCTTGTCTTATACATATTTACATTCTATTAATTAAAATAATACAAAATATTTAATTTTTATAAATTTATTTTTCTAATATTACATTAATAATAATAATAATAATCTATTTATAAGGTCACGGCCAAGCTAACACACCAAATTGGTGTATGAGACCTCCTTGTTTGTGGAACAAGGGACCCTCCTCCGACCAACGATTTGACCCTCCGCTGCCCAACGATTTGACTGGTAAAGTCTAAGAAGGTATACATACCCTACCCCCCTCTGGATTTGAACCTGTGACCTCTTAGGAGGAAACACATGTTCTTAACCATTAGGCCTCTTAGGAGGAAACACATGTTCTTAACCATTAGGCCCACTCAGGATATTATAATTTACTCCAAAAGCAATGCAATGTTTGAGAAAATATATATCATAAATGTATTTATGAGAATATAAATATTACACATCTCATATTATATTTGATTAAATATGGTTTTGGTTGAATATTTTATTGGTTTTCTGGTTGAAATTTGATGATATAAATCTCTATAAAATGTGACTATTAGATTTTTTTTATTTAAATTGTATTTCTGAAACATTGCTGAAACACTCATGGAACACTCCAATTATAGAAACTTAACCACTCAAATCTACCAATCCAACTATTCTTTAGCAAATTATTAAAAAAATCACCCAAACAAAAAATAAAACACTATAATCGACATGGTCGACCATACTTTTTCTTTTACTCTGAACGTGCAAACGATAACCCCTCGACATGGTCGACCATACTTTTTCTTTTACTCTGAACGTGCAAACGATAACCCCTGGGAAAACGGGACGAAACAAAATCCAATAAAAATAAACTTCCATTCTCAAGAGAAGCAAGTGGAGCAGGTTGCCCCAATGCTTGCAATCACCTACTTCATGATATGAGTCTGAGTACAGAAAGTACAAAAAGTTATCCACTGACAAAACCCTTGAAAACCAAGGAGGTGTACAACAATTCGTTCCATGTATCAGGCACGCCTGGTAAACACCAATGGCTACAGTCTCCAAACTCATCAGGATTCTTCCTCTGCTCGCTATTGTAGCCAGGAATGTAAACTGAAGGATGACCATCCTTGCGAAACTCTGACAGTCCCGTGATGTCCAGCAATGTAACAGGAAACCTTGCCATCTTTACAATGTGTTTTACTATAGGTACCTGAGTAGGCACAGGAGGTTTGTATCCTGGAATTTGCACTGGTTCCTTCTCACTGTAGCATCCATGCCCATTTGTAACATTCCACTGGCGTGAACTGCAATATTAATCCCATGAATTAGATAGATAGATTGAGAAATAGCTAAACAGTCACAATATATTCTAGACACATTATTGTAATTCTATAACCTGTCATGTTCAGGGGAAGTGGTACTAAAGAAGACAAACGATCTTCTTGGATCGATGTTTGCGGCTATCCAGTTCGCCCAAGTAGTCAACGCCTTCCTGTAAGCCAGCATTGGATCCATGTCTGTGTAAACCTTATTGCCATCCATGATCAAATCCCATCTGTTCAATGGCAATATCAGTCATTATGAATAACAATAACACAATTTTGTTCATCATCACTTTCAGTCTAATGATAAAATCCATTATTTCACCTCTGTGTTGGCTACACTCAAAACATGCCCCCCACCTGTGTGAGCGTTGGCTCATTGGGTTCATTGAGTTAAATTTTAGTGATATGTGCAAATGCAGCAAAGCTTAAAACAGAAAGCTGAAAAGTTAAATATTGTTCTTACGATTCTCCTTTGGCATGATTCCACCAATGTGATGACTCAAAAACCAGGACGTCAACTCCTTTCCAGTAAACCCCATTATCCCCAACAGAGTCCACATGTATAATTTTCTTCTTGTCACCGGTAATGCTCTGCTGAATCAAAAATGGAGCCCAAAAAAACTCCACAGAGGCGTTGTAACTCTTGTAAAACAAATCAAGTTGTAATCAAGATCACAATCCAACATTCAGTGAAAGCAATCCAACATATATCGAATAAAACTAGATGGAGGAGCAGTTTACCAGGGCCTTGAATATTGTAAGAGAAGATTGATTAACCATAGTTTTCTTACTGCTAGGAATCGCCGCTTGAAGCATGCAAACCATGGACTCCCACTGTCCTCGCGTTATTGAGTCTCCAACAAACATTAATCGCTTTCCCCTCAACCGCGACAGCATATCTTTGGCATTGAATCTGATCAGTTGACACCAAATACGATCATGAAACTTCAAATCCATATATTTAGCAATATCACCACTAATTTCAAAATATTCTTTTCATAGATATTTTGCATTCTCTGTCCTTTAGTAAATTCTAAAAACCCTAAAAGCAACTAATGTAAAACAAGAAAAAAAACAATGAAAAAAGGACAGAGTGTACTGTTAACTAAGTACCTGGGAATGGAACACCCGCGCGGTTGCCATCTCCATTTCTCATAATCAGAATCTGGTCTTCCATTCTTTCTACAGTTTACTCTGCCTTCAATGAAGTAAGGGCATTGTCCAGCAGGATAAAGAGGATAGGAGGCATCGTGAACCCATGTCCCTGAGAAGAGATCGCATTCACTGGCAACTCTTTTATAGAGCATTGAATGATTGGGATTGATGTGAACTTGTCTGTCCATCATCTCTGCAGCTGCTTCTCCATGTGCAGTATCTGCAATTACATGACCATTTAAAGCATTGTTTGTATGTAGTTGGAAATGCTTACCAATTTCTTGTTGTGAAGAAGAACCAGACGCAAAAGCATTATTGCCTGCAAGGAAGAATAGGCATGCAATTGTACTGCAAAATGCAAGCATAAACCTGAGAGAGGCCATTGTTAATGGCTACTTGTTTCAGCCAGCGAGACCTAAATGATGTGTTATATAAACAAAGATTGGAATTGACAGTCAAGGCAGACTGCATGTGGACGTTATTTTGGCATATTTTGGGACTTGCACCTTTGATAATAATAAGGTGGATGCGGGTCAAAGGTAAAAATTGTGCAGAGGATGAACATCGAAAAAGAGGTAGCCGAATCACACCGCTCAGGCATCATATTCATAGTTAATGCATAGATTTTCTAAATTCTAGGTATCTGTACACTTGACCTCAAATTCCAAAGTTCTTTTTTCTTCCTCCTTCCAAGTATGCTAAAATCAGTTGAATGCGTCGACCTAAGACTGTCATCTTTCGAAGTTAGTTAGTTGAAGTCTGATTATCATATCAGTGTTTTAAAAAAACAGATTAGAGTTCATATTTCCTGTTTTTAACAGACTAGAGTTCATATTTGTTTTTGTTTTTTTTGGTTAGTGTGTTTGTTGCCATTAAAATTATTTGGGGATGGTATCTTATTTAACCCTAAACAATTTTAAATCATACTAAAACAAATCATACTAAAACTCTTATGATTTCAAAACTGTTTTACAGTATGTTTGTTTAATATTTTATTTTCCATTATTGTTTAAATCATACTAAAACCCTTATGATTTCAGAACTGTTGTATATTACGTTTGTTTAATACTTTATTTTTTATTATTGTTTAAATCATACTAAAACTCTTATGATTTCAGAACTGTTGTATAGTACGTTTGTTTAATACTTTATTTTCTATTATTATTTAAATCATACTAAAACTCTTATGATTTTAGAACTGTTGTACATTATGTTTGTTTAATACTTTATTTTCTATTATTAATCTTCTGAATGTACGATAAAGCTAAATGTAATAGACACTGTTAGAACGTATTTGCATTATGTTGGTAGTAGCGTACAAGCAAAATCCATAAACAATTCAGTTCATTGTTAGTGTTGTTTTCTATGGAGTAGTTTAAATGTTGTAAGTTTTGGATTTTTTTAGTATTTTTTAAGATCAATTTTTTTTTTAAATCAGTTTATTTTTTAAGATCAATTTTATCTAAAATCAGATTAATAAATTATTGGAATTATAGATTTGAATTGTTGAGTGTGTACAATTACACTTAATCCATTTATACATTTAAAAATATAATTTAAAAGACATAAATTTAAACTCATCAATTTTTTATTAGTATCTTAATGCCAACCTTATCAATATTGTAGATATACTCTCATAAAGGAAATAGCTAATTGAATTACTGCCTAAGAAACTAATTTAATAGCATAAAGGTTCATTTTTCACTTAGACTTTCATTTCTTTTATAATTATGATTTACTTTTATTAATTAATTATATTAGAATTAATTTTAAAAATTATTATTTATTTTTAAATTATGATTCTCATCAAAATAGATATTCAATCATATTAAAAGTTAATTTTAATAATTATATTTTTTTTAATAATTAGGGACTATTAATAATAGATTTTTTCTTTTGCTATTAACTTGTCACAAATACCCATAATATTTAACCAAAGTCTTTAGAAATTCATACAACTCTAATTGAAATTCAAGAAGACGAAGAAGATAGCTTAATTTATCTTACTTTAAACCATTCATTTGCATAATGATTTTTTCCCAACGAAGTAATGCTAAAAATTACTCTAACATTGTTTCTTAACATTAAATGTTAAGATTGATTGTTTGTTGCACTGCATAGTCCATAGTGAGATGATATGTGGCTACGCAGCTCAATCACATACCCCTTCTTTACTTTACCTATTGTTGGAAACTTCATTTCACGTTCTTGGAGTTGAATCGTTGAATCTCCAAGAAACTATGCCATGTTCCTTGCTTGAGCCGTGTGACTGGAACTGTGATGGAATTTTGAAGTTGGAATGACACTGTGACTAGAGCTTTGATGCAAAGACAGAAGCCTGCAGATGCAAAGACAGCGGTATATATTATATATACTAGCTTGTATGAAGTGTATGTTTGGAATAAGATATATATAGAAGCCAATTGATTTCTCTTCATGTTTTCATATGAATATTGAAAGGAGAATTTAAAGATAGAATGCACATATCTGGAAAAACAATGGCGAAATGGAAACGAGGAATCTGACCTTCACTTCTGAGATCCGTATTGCTTGAAGTACAGTGAAAATGGTTGTCTTACACATACATCTATTGCAACTCCATAGCCAGTTGGCCATACTATTATCACACACATCCAACTGATCTTCCTCCTCCAAAGGAACAGTTTGAAATCTATGGGGATGGAAGCGTTTAAGGTATTGCCTGGTTTCATTAAAATTACTGTTTCTATTCAAGGTGGGGCGATTTATAATTCTATTTAATTACCCCTAAAACATTTTTTGTGATGGGAGATGACATTGGTGCATATACCATGAAAGTTATGGATGACCCTCATACTCTGAACAATTCTATTCATTTCAGACAGCCAAAGAATTTTCTTTGCTTAAACGAACTCGCAGGCATATGGGAGAATAAGATTCATAAATCTTTGCCAAGAGTATTTGTTTCAGCAAAAGATCTTGTTATGATAGTTGAGGTTATATTTTATCTCTTTCTCTATAGACTCTGCTCTGATAACCAATCCCTAATAATCTCAGGACTATTCCTTTCTTTCTACTAATAATGTTCAAGATGAATTGTTGAATGTGTTTTTTTTACTTGTAGAGAACTTCATGCCTTCCAGCATCGTGGCTTTTCTCATGCACGACGTCTTCATCAATGGATGCCAATTTAAGTTCCCAATAGAAGAACCTCACCATGTGGAAGCCTGCGAGCTCTATCCCGACTTGAAATACGCTACCATGGATGATTTTTTCGAGGCTACCTATGAATATAGCCCATTAGAATATATTGTATGCTTATTGACAAGTACGTTTTGTAAATACCTGTCTGGCTCAAATCCAGTCAAGATGATGTGGGTGTGGATTAATTTGTTATCTACTAAGGATTTCAGCTTGATGCAACCCTGCAATAGATGATAATATGTACATGAATCTGCGCGAAAGCATCAAGAGGAAAGAAGAGGAAAGACAGGAGTAGGGATAAAATGCATCATAGGGTTGATTGCCAAATAGAAACCTTAGAAGGATTAGCATGTTGTTTTCAAATCTTCCATTCTCCAAAAGATCCTACAAATACTAAGGAGGAGTTAACAACAAAGATCTTCGCTTCGATGTCGTTGGCAGATTTGAACCCAGGGGGTGATTTAGTTTCCAATAATTGTTTGATCCTATTGCTCCTCCAAAGGGTCAGTTATAGATTGTTTTACTTGAGCTTTTACTTTAGCAGATTGCAATTAAAGGTAAAGTTGAAGTCTTTATAGACTTGAATCCAAAGTGAATAAAATCCTCTTTTAGCTTCCTTATGTGTTATATGTCATCCTTGCATTTAATATTCTATGTGCGGAAATTCATGAAAAGCAGCATAAGAACATAATACACATAAGAGATATGACACTTCCTTGATAACAGAGTTCACCCGATGTGGGCTACGTCTCCGGGTCTTGCTCCAAAGCTTGACCTCTTTAGTCTCCTCGTTGTAATGATGTCTCTCATTTACAAGTTGTAAGGCCAAAGTCCCTTTTTGGTGACAGCAACAAGAGATTGTAATGTGATCAGGAATGCTTACAAGCTTCACAAGTTCTCATGCTCATGAGGCATCCATGATGCTGACATGGACACCATTCCCACATACTCAATAAAGAAAAAGAGGAATAATAATAAATGACCCTGATCATCATGGAGCCATAGAGTGCCTTAGATTTGTTGCTCAGATCCAAGCATATATGTAGCCCATAAACAGATCTCGAAACTACAAGATTCCTGACTGCTTCGTTGGACACTTATCATCCAAGTGCCACAAATTCTCTTTAACATGTAGTTGATTTGTTTTATGTGTAAGAAGAGAAGAAATGAAGAAATAGAAGGAATAAGTTGATCTTGTTGCCTTGCTGCAGCCTCTCCATGCTCCTTCAGACATGCAACAAGCATACTATGCTGCAAATTTCAATGAGAAAACAACATAATGAAAAGCATGCTTACATTGGCTTCTTCATAATTTATCCTATTGATAGGGGTCTCTGCTTTTGAAACCGACCTCACCATTTGATTTGTATCATCGAATTACCCAAAATCAATTGTCAAATCATGTCCAGCTAACATTGTCACCTTCATGCCTCCTTTAGACCTCTGCCTCGATCTACGTGCAAGCCCCTGCAATTAATGCATTGAAAACTGTTCTCAGTACGGGCTCATATGGAATGGCGCATGCTCTCCTCCTCCTTTTGCATTGACAAGATGCACCTTTTAATCAAAAGGTTGGGCGAATTTACCAACCAAAGTTGTTTGGCCTAACGGTTGGCGAAGGCTAATTTAGTGCATTCGTTGGGGAAGGTCCCGTGGTCAAACTCGTGGGCCTCTCGTATTACCCCTTTGTTATAAAAACTAAACCTTTCCACCATTATTCATGGATTTGTTGGGGATCGTCGCTAACCTTGGTGTATACAATGAGATATGCGACCAGTTTTGGTGGGACACTCCAACTTTGTCGGACCGGCTAGAACTCCCTTGTATTTTTTTGGCGGAGAATCCAGAAAAATTGTCAGATTTTGTGGAAAGGGATTGGCCATTGGCTAGCCCCTTTTTTTTTAAATTGAATTTTTGGCTTTTGGCCCTCCTTGGGAATTTTCTCGCTGCCACGTGGCAGCCCATGACTGGGCCATGTGGTAGCCATCCATTGGCCCACCTGTCTGCCAAGTCATATGTTGATTGTACCTGTTGATTGGGTGCCACTTTTCATGCTATCCTTGGGCCACATGGCGTATCCTGGGTGATGCCACAGGGCATCACCTGGGGTGCCACATGTCAAAATTTCATTGGCCCAAAGTAACGAATCAACATGCCACGTGGCACGTTGCCATTGGGGCACGCCAACATGCTGACGTCACTGCCATTGTGCCTGTCACATCACCTGCCACGTCTTGTACAGATGCCACATCACCTTCCATGTCTTGTACAAACTACGACATGCCTATACGGACTGCCACATGGCACTTTCTCATTGGTCTACATGTCAACCTAAAAATGCCAAAAATGAGTGACACACGACAGCCTCTAGTGTTTCCACATCATCATGATGATGTCATGTTGACATCATCATGACACATGTCGCTCTATGACTGTGCCACGTACCCTATACGGAGGTTGACATCATCCGTACTGATACTGACGTCAGCAGTACAGATGTTGATTCATCCCTGTTGACTGGACTAGGTTGAACAAAAATTTGACTATGAATATCTTTCGATCTATAACTCCGTTTGATGAACTGTTTACGCTGATGGAAATCTTACGACACACTCTTCGCAATGATGTTGGTTTTTTTGAGCTTTTAGGACTTTGAATTTTTTCCCTTTCTCATTTGTCGAGGCCATTCTAAGCATCCTGGGACACTTCTGAAACTTTCGTAATGTCCCCTAGATCCTTCTGGATCATTGGATTTCAAAGACAAGTTGAAAACTCGAGAAGCATGTGCTTCAAATATTAAGGTACGCAACAAGTGATGAGGTTGTAGAACTCAAATGAAGTTCGAACAGTTGTCTGTGAAATTGGCAGTGTTGATGACTTATCTCTTACAAACCTTATCTTCAGTCTTGTTTCAAAGATGTTATAGTTGAACAATTGGTTTCTCTCATTGTTATGTTTTCCTGGAAAGAGAAATTGAAAAACATAGTAATAATAAGAGAAGATATTGAAACTCTCTTGTCTCATTCACATGACATCTCTCGAAAGATAAGAAAATACAACTCTCCTAAACAGGTTGTTTTCAAATATTCCATTCTCCAAAAGCGCCTACAAATACTAAGGAGGAGTTAACAACAAATATCTTCTCTTCGATCTCATTGGCTTTCAAAGACAAGTTGAAAACTCGAAAAGCATGTGCTTCAAAGATTAAGGTACACAACAAGTGATGAGTTTGTAGAACTCAAAGGAAAGGTTGTCTATGAAATTGGCAGTGTTGATGACTTATCTCTTATAGAACTTATATTTAGTCGTGTTTCAAAGATGCTATAGTTGAACAGTTGGTTTCTCTCCTTGTTATGTTTGTATGGAAAGAGAAATTGAAAAACATAGTACAATAATAAGAGAAGATATTGAAACTCTCATGTCTCGTTCACATGACATCACTCAAAAGATAAGCAAATACAACTTGAATACAGGGTAAAAATTGATGTGGAAGCCTATGTGATAAAATGATCCAAACAAGCATACCTTCCAGTTAGAGATCAATAGTGATAGTTCATTCTAGATTGATTTCCAGATCCTTCGGTCGTTATTGATTGAAACTTTCACCATCTAACTTTGATAGTAGTATAGGTTGTAGAGGCACTGATAGAACCAGTGAAGCCCACAACAAAAGATTCACCATCCTAACTTAGAATAAGAGTTCAATGTTTCATTTTCATTCAAGCACTAAAAGGCTGAGCTGGCAGTGCATGTAATTTGATTACTGAAAGAGTTCGACATAGGATGTTTTCATGCATTCAACCATAAACCATGCATTTGGCCATAAACCATACCAAGTGCTACAGGAAATTATGCAACAGAGTCCTATATCGTAACCCACAATATGCTTCTTGCAGATATCAAAGTTGTAAAAATATATTGCAGGAGGACTGACAAAATTATGGCTTGCATGCTAATGATATTACTACTTCCAAGCAAAATCCGTTGAATGCAACTGTGAATAGGCCAAATGACCAAATAACTTTACCTTGGATATAGTAGTGATTTAGAAACTAGACTCCTTCGTAGCATCAACCATTCAGAGATTCAAACCCAACAACATCAACTCGTCCATGCCAGAGAGAAAATGTGTCCACCTACAAATAACACTTATCTTTTTCCATAAAACGCGTGCCAAGCTACCAATCCCAACTTTTATCCCTTCGATTGGTTGCCATCAGAAATTCCAATTCCACCTAACACATGTTGGTTGAAACAGATTACACTCTAATCGATATTTCACATGCTTGTAAATTCTCCAAGTTTATTTTTCTCTTCTGGTGGTAGCCAACTTATAATAAGTGTGTTAACATTTCACAAACAAGGGAAGCATTCTGACTCTTATGTTGATCGATGCCATGAAGAATAAATTCCCTATTTTCGATAAAAGATGCGTAGAAGAGATGCTGGAGAAGACAATGGATCTCAAGGGTCTCACTCTCGAGGCCGACATGGTCTGTTTTTGTGCAGCGATGACGCCCGCTATATCAACGGACATAATCTTGTCATCGATGGGGGCGTTCACCTCTTGCAAAGCCTTTTCCACTGCAAATTATTAGGATATTCTTCCTCTCAGGTCCTTCATCAATGGGTTTGTTGTCGTAAGTTCCAACAAAATCCAAAAAGAAATGAATGGATAGCTAGCTCCTAAATAGTCCCATGGTAGTAGTGATCGTGGTTTGCAGCTCTGGGGCAACCTCCTCCATGTTTTTCATCATCGTTTCTTCACAATTTCCATTGTTTTAATAAGAAAATCCTGAAAATTTTGACTGTGTAAGAGCATTATATGATTGATGGTGTTGACCTATAATGGAAGCATCATCCATCTACAATATCACAATACACATCCATTTCCATAAGTGTCACAATAATGCATAAATACATGTATTATAATCTTAAAATAACATCTCTAAGAATGTCGTTCCAATATAAGTGCAGTCATATTAAATTAAATTGCAACATGTAACTTAAGTAAACCATGAATGCAACCTGTCCCTATAGTTGAAATTTGTTATTAGTGTTATTAGTGGCTCCTCTAGGTCCAGTGTAGCTTTTACATGATATAGGGATGACTACCTCTACCAATTTGACTGCAAAGAGTGTGCAATCGAGTTACTCCTTAAGCAGAGGAAGATGACTATTAAAACTCTTTCACCAAAACTCTTTCACCATTGGCATGTTCAAGTTTGAAAACCACTTATATAAAAAACTAGTGCTTATCTTTCACAAGTGGCATGTTCAATTATTAATACTTTTAAAATTCCTTGATCGTATAGTCATGGTCACATAATTCCTTGATTATATGGTTATGGTCGCACTATTAGACTTATTACCCTAACGACATTGATTACCCTAACGATAGGGACTTCTTGTTGTGAAACTCCCCTTGTTTTAAAATTAAACCTATTAATATTAAAAATTTACTTTTCCAAAGTAGATAGTTATTCATAATAAAAACAAATTGATTACAATAATAAAAAATTAGCTTCACTTCCTAAATTTAAATGTATATCTTCATTCCGTACATAATTATTGCAATAAAAAATTAATTACATTAATAAAAAATTAGCTTCACTTTCTAAATTTAAATGTATATCTTCGTTCCATACATAATTATTACAATAATGAAAAGTTGTCTTCTTAAATGTATATCTTCATTCGATACATAATTTTTTATTTTGAAATGAATGTAAATATCTAACCATATTGATCTCAATAATTATTATATATTATTGTTGAAGGTCTATTCACCAATGTAGATTAGCTATCCCAATCCCAATAACAAATATTCATTTTCATTTTCTAAATTTAAATGCACATCTTCGTTATGATATTGAAGTCAAACTGTTTTATAATTAGAAATTTGTTATATTGAAGTCAATTGTTCTGTAATTAGAAATTTCCCCTTATCGAAATAGATATGTAATCTGAATAATTATTACCCGATCAAAAGCACTTTTACTTTCTAACTCTAAAGACGCGTCTTCATCTTACCTTAATATTATTATATAATCAAATGTAAAATCACCATTCAATCCAAAAAGCACTTTTACTTTCTGACTAAATATACGGCTTCGTCTTGCCTCAACATTATCATGTTACATAGATGTACAATCTACATGTCTTGGAAACTGTATCGTTACTCAACAACTGTTGTGTTGTTTTTACTTGAATTTGCTCATAAATTTGGGTGAAATCATTTATTTTTTTATATAATTTATATTTTTAAATATAATAATGGATTTAACATTTTAAATAAATTATAAAATATTTAGATTATATATATTTAATAATTTAAATTGATTTATTATTAAATTTTAAACAAAATCAACAAAAAAAAATATACCAAAAATAAAAACCAAAAAGTAGAACCTTTAAACTATATATCAACTACAATACCAACTAACTAGCGATTTAATGTATACACAAATACTTTGTTGAGTAAGTTCATGTAAAACATAAATAATCTAGGTATCTAAGAGAATGTACTTTGTTTGCATACATGAAGCCTTTTCTTAGAACACTTTTATTAGAAAAATTGTGTGAATCTTTTGTATAGTGAGTTCATGTAAAACATAAATAATATAGGAGAATGTACTAGTAATTTCATGTAAAACATAAATAATTTAGGTATGTAAGAGAATGTACTTTGTTTGCATGTATGAAGCAACTTTTTAGAACATTTTTATTAGAAAATTTGTGTGAATTTTTTATACAGTGAGTTCATGTAAAACATAAATAATATAGGAAAATGTACTTTTTTTGCATGAAACATTATTTTGGAACATTCTTATTAGAAGTATAGAGAAATATGAAGAACAGTATAGGAAAATTTATTGGGACATGGCTCTCCCTTCTCATTATTAAGTAGATTTTTTTACAATAGAGATTTAACAACTCTAGAGGTTTGATAGTAACAACTTTTCTTAAATAGAAAAGGACCAAATCAACTAATCACTCAACTAACTAATCTATGCATACTCGGTCAAGAGGAGAGATTATATGCTTTAACACTCCCCCTTAATCTCAATTGTTACATTCTTCGGCACTAACAATGCCTAAGTGTTGTCTTTGAAACTCAAAAACAATTCTTCCCAATGGTTTGGTGAAGATATCTACTAACTGATCTCTAGATCCATAAAATTGAAGAGAAATGTCACCATTGTTGACAAGCTCGCGAATGAAGTGATAGCGAGTGTCAATCAGTTTATTTTTCGGTGAAACACATGGTTTTTGGACAATGCAATTGTTGAACTATTGTCACAGAAAATAGAAGTTGGCTCCTTCTCGACATGTCCAAGATCTTTCAAGAGTCTTCTTAGCCATACTGCATGGAATGTTGTTGTATTAGTTGCTACATATTATGCTTTTGCAGAAGATATTGAGACAATGGGTTGCTTCTTAGAATCCCATGAGATCAAATTTGTGCATAAATGAAAAGCATACACTAAGGTGTTTTTCCTATCATCAATGCTACCAACAAATCCATTGTTTGTGTATCATGTAAGTATGTCATCTTCAAAAGTTGTGTACCACAATCCATAATCAATTGTACCTACAATATACCTTAAAATTCTTTTTACAACTTTCTAGTGAGAGTCCTTGAGAGACTCCATAAATCTAGAAATGAAACTAACTACATACATAACATTAGGTCCAGTTGTAGTAAGGTACATGAGGCTAACTAAAAGATTCTTATATAGTGTTGAATCAACTGTTGGTCCATTATCACACTTTCTCAATTTTGTTCATGTTGCAATAGGTGTTTTTGTTAGTTTTCATTTTCCCATCCCGGACCTCTTTAAGATAAATATATCATACTTTTGTTGACATATGAAAATGACTTGATCGGATTGCTTAAATGCAACTCCCAAACTGTACTTCATGAGACCAAGTTTGTCATCTCAAACTCTCTTTTCATGGAAACTTTGAAATCATCTAACATCAAATTACTAGTATATATCATATCATCAACTTAAAGACAAACTATAAGAATTTCACCTTGCTGATATGATTTGGTATAAAGAGTGGGCTCATTACTATTCTTGTTGAACCCATTGTTGAGCAAATAAGAGTGGATTCAACTGTACCAAGCTCTTGGAGCTTGCTTCAAGACATACAAGGCTTTCTTCAGCTTGGACACTCTGAACTCTTGGCCTTTTACTTCAAATCCTGGTGGTTGATCTACATACACCTCTTCTTTTTAATTATCATTCAAAAAGGTTGACTTCACATCCATCTGGTAAACTGGGCATTTGTTCCAGGCTGCAATGTCTATCACAACTCTAATAGTATCCAACCTTGCTACTTGAGCAAAGGTCTCACCATAGTCAATATTGGGTTGTTGAGCAAACCCTTTGGCAACTAGCCTTGCCTCATATTTCTCTACCTTTCCTTTCTCATTTAGTTGTCTTGTAAACCCACTTAACACCAATGTTGGTTTTATCTACTAGGATATCAACAAGATCCCATGTCTCATTCCTTTCAATAGCTTCAATATCTTCATTCATGGCATGTACCCAATGTTATTCTTTCATGGCCTCTTCAAAATAAATAGGTTGATAGGACAATAAAGCAAAGTGAGATTGTTGATCCATGTCATCCAACTACTCATGGATATCCCTTGAGATCCTTGTTTTCTAGTTTCTCATTGAACCTACTGACTCACTGCTAGAAGAAGAACTATTTTAAGTTTGTTCTTCTTATCTTTGCACATGTAACCTTGGAAGTCTTGGTGGAGGTACTTGTTGTCCTAATATTTCCACCTGTTCATATGTTTGGATTTGTACGGTACCAGATGTAATATAATATGCATAAACAAGAATATTCAATAGATATCAATGAAACAAAAAAGTATTGAGAAGAGAAATACTAGAAAAAATACCTTTATTCAAAGAAATAGATGTTCACTTGCTTCTTCAAGGGGGCAACCTCCAATAGAGAAGATCTCTATTAAAATAATTCTCAAGACAAAGCTTTCTCATGCCTCCTAATCTTATTTATACTAATTCTATCTCCTAAAGAAAATTCTAGAGAAATATCTTTATAGAGGTAGAAGATTCTATTAGGTCTTCTTACATTGACTTGTTCATATTTATTAAACAAACTTTATTGACTAATGTCGACCTTTGTTACATGGAAAATATATTTTTCTATCTACGTGAGGGGTTAGGGAGGTTAGGTCCCTAACATGCCCTTCCCCTTGAAAAAGATCCTTGTTCACAAGGCTTAAGATGAGGAAATTGCTACAAAATGGTAGTTGGCTCCTAGGTGGCATCTTTTGGTGGAGTATCTTTCCATTGAACTAAAACTTCCTTGATGGTGCATCGACGGAGACGATGCTCACACTGGTCCAATATGGGTTGTGGTTGCAACCAAATGAAACCTTCTTCATCCAATTTTGGTAGACAGGTTTAAGTATGACACATGGTGCCAATCACTTTCTTTAGGCATGAGACATGAACACAAGATGTATCTTGGAGTGACTGGGCAAGGATAACTGATATTATAAGGACCATAAAATATGCGTTTGAGAATAGTATAAGGACCATAAAATTTGGTGGAAATTTTCTGACACTACTGGTATTTTAGTGAAGTTTGCTTATGCGGTTGTATGTAGAGAAACACCTGGTCCCCTTCAGAAAATTGACATTCAAAATGACCTCGATCTGCATGTTGCTTCATGCAATTCTGAGCCATGAACAAATTTTCTTTGATAGTATGGAGACTGGTCATGCATACTGTAAGATTGCAGTCAACCTCCTAAACCTTTGACACACTCGACATGTATGGAAGAATCAATGATGGCTTATGTCTGTACACTACTTTAAAGGGATTCATGTGAGTGGCAGTATGGTAAGAGGTGTTGTACCACCATTCAATTATTGGTAACCACTAAATCCACCGATGTTGTTTTTCGGATGCAAAACACCTCAAATATGTTTCCATACACTTGTTGATTGCTTCCATTTGGCCATCAGTCTGGGGATGATAGGTTGTGATGAGATGTAATTGGGTGCCCTGGTGCCTGATTAATTCTTTCCGGGAATTCCTAGTAAAAGTTGGATCTCAGTAAGAAACAATAGAATGAGGCATTCCATGGAGTTTGAAGATATTATCCATAAAAAATTGAGCCACTATGAATGATGTGAATGAGTGAACTGAAGAGCACAGAAATGGGCATATTTGGAAAGACGATCAACTACCCCCACGATGACTAACTTATTTCCTGATTTGGGTAATCCAACAATGAAATCCATAGAAATATCCATCCAAATAGTAGGTGGAAGCAGAAGTAGTTGGAGTGTGCATGAATGTTCGATAGTCTCTCCCTTATTGCATTGAAAGGTATCACATTTTACCACAAAGGCGCAAATGTCCTATTTCATACCGTCCAAGAAGAAAGAATGTTTGACCCGTTCATAAGTTTTGGTAAAACCTGAATGACCCATGGTAGGTGAAGCATGAAACTCAAAGAGCACCATGGATTTAAGGGACGAATGTTTTCTTAAATATAGGTGACATTGTGAAACTCGTCATTGTACCAAGAGTATCTTGGAGCATCTTAGGGATCCTGTTATAGTTTTGGGATTAGGCTAGAAATTTTGGGGTCTTGCAACCATTCCTGATGAACAACCTAAAGCCATTCGAGTCTTCGACAACAAGGAATGAGAGGGAAAAGAGGGACCCTTCTTCTTCTTCATATTTCCTGGAAAGAGAATCAACCACCACATTTTATTTTCTCTTCTTGTAAATGATATCATAATCATATCTAAACAACTTGGTCACCCATTTTTGTTTCTCTGAGGATGAAATCTGTTGTTTCGGGAAGTACTTGAGGCTTTGATTATCTGTTTTAATTTGGAAGTGTCGTCCCAATATATAAGGGCATCAGAGCTCCATTGCATGCAAAATATCCAACATTTCCTGTTCATAGATTGGTTGTCCCAAAGGTCGTCCATCTTGCATAAGGACTACCCTAATTGCTCTCCTTGATGCATCTCATTCCATAAAAAAGGTCTTGGTGAAGTCAGGTAGGGTCAGTACATGAGTAGTGCACATATCATCTTTCAAGGCTTTGAAGGATTTGTTAGTGGCTGGAGTCTAACTAAAAGAATTATTTTTAAGGAGAGCTATTAGAGGAGCCACAATTTTTCCCTAATTCTAATTTTTTTTTTGATAATAGCCTATTAAACCTAGGAAACCATGTAGACTTTTAAGAATTTTAGGGCGAGGCCATTTCTGCATAGCTTCAATTTTCTTAGGATCCACCCATATATCCTTGCCAACAATATGACCCATGTACTCAACTTTAGAGACGCCAAAATCACATTTAGACTGTTTGAGGCAAATTTTGTGCTTGGAGAGGAGATGGAGAACTTGATCCACATGGGTGGGATGGGCTTGCCAATTTTTACTATAGATGAGAATATCATCAAAGAGGACTAACACAAAGTGACGGAGGAAAGGATGAAAGACATGATTCATGAGGCTTTGAAAAGTGGAGGGGGAATTACAGGGACCAAAGGGCATGAAGAAGAACTCATAATGGTCCTCATGAGTGTGAACTGCAGTCTTGGGAATTTATTCCTCTTTCATATGTATCTGGTGATAGCTAGAATGGAGGTCAAGTTTGGTAAAGTATTGAGCCTCACTGAGTTCATCCAGAAGGACATCTATGACAGGAATAGAAAATTTTTCCTTGATGGTAAGTTTGTTGAGGGAGAAAAAATCAAGACACATGCATCAAGTTCCTTCCTTCTTAAGGACCATGAAAATAAGGGAATAATAGGGGCCGGTACTAGGAAAGATAGCACCCTCTTCTAGAAATTATTGGATTATTTTCTCAATTTCATTTTTTTGAGCAAAGGGATGGCGATAAGGGCACGCATTGGGAGGAACACTGCCTGAAATTAAAGGAATGGAATGTTCATGGTTGTCGCATGAGGGGGTAAGGCCTTGGGTGTTTGGAAAACAATGTGATGTTGGGAAATGATAGAATGAAGGTTGGGGTACACAGAGGGATTCTCAACTGCTTGAGTGGAATGGAGTTGGGAAATGATGCCAAAATGACCTCTTTTGAGTAAATTTTCCATGCGGTGAGAACTGATGATCTCCAAAGAGCCTACTGTAATGACTTGGAATTTATATTATTGGCCTTCCTGTTGGAATTGCATAGTCAAATCCTTAAAATCCATGGTTATGGGGCCTAGAGTGTGTATCCGTTCAACACCAAGCATAACGTCACAACCATTCATGTTAATAACAAACATGTGATATTTCAAGTTATACTGACTAATTTGTAGGCACACATTTTCACAATGCCCCCCACATTTCATGGAACCACCATTAGCAATCATGATTTTAAAATTGTTGACAACACGGATATGAAAATTGATTTCTTGGGAAAGGCAGTGATGAGTGAAATTATGAGTGTTTCCACTATCAACTAAGATGATGAATTTCCTGTGCTTAATGTAACCAATCAATTTGAGGTTTTGGGGAGTAGAAAATCCAGTGAGAGCATTCAACGAAATCAAAAGATCAACTTTAGGAGGATTAAATGTGTGCCGTAATATCATCTTCTTGGGTTAGTGTCTCCTCAGGTGAAACCCCAACATCTTCATCAAAAACATCCTCTGAAATGGCCATAAAAGGTTTCTATTCTTTACACTTGTGCCCAAGAAAGTATTTCTCATCACATTTATAGCAAATACCCTTGAGTTGGCATTCATCCATTTTCGCCCATGTAAATTTTTGGACCTTGAGAGGAGTGGTCAGAGGGGCAGGATTAGGGGGTCGAGGGTGGGGAATAAAAGCGAGTTTTTTGTTCTTGGAAAAGATGACATGTTGTGCCTCCTTGGAATTTTTAGTTGTTTCCAACAAGTATGGGAGCCATCCATGTGGACTTGGGCTCGGATTTAATCCTTGAGGCCATTGATAAAGCATTCCAGTAAGAAGGCATCGATCATACCATCCATTCAGAAATCCAAGTGCTCAAAAGCAATGATAAAAGATTCCACTGTTCTAGACCGTTTCAACTTAGTAAAATGACCTAAATGGTGGGTGTCTGTGTCAAAGCGTTCATACAACTCAATGAAAAAATGTGTCCAAGCAACATACCCTTGGTTTTCATTTCTACGCCATTGTTGCTATTGCAATCATTTCAAATCCAAATAGAGAATGCCATAACAAATCTTGGTTAAGTCATTGGTCATGCAATGCAGGGAAAAATAATGTTCCATCTAAGTAACCCAGGTTGTTGGGTCAGAGACATCAAATTTGTTCACCTCAACCCTAGGAAGACGAGGGTCACAATTGGAATGAAATTTCAAAGGATTGAAAGAGTCATCACCTTCGACTTGGGGGTTTGGGCCAGAGGAGGAAGGACCTTTGGATAGGAATTGTTGGAAAGCGGAGTGGATTTCTTCTATTCAACTAGAGAGTTGTTCCTATATGTGGTCCATTTTGGCATGGATGGAAATAATATCATTATTCAATTTTTGATTGCTTTCATCTTGGAAAGTAGGGGCCATTAGAAAATGATGGGTGAGTCCGTGGAATAAAAAGGTAGATAAGTGATATATACCACTATGATCAGAGAAACGAGAGGAACCAATGGGATGTGTGCCAAATAAGGGAACAAAAAGAAGGGATTGAAAATGATAGGTACCATTTTGATCGGGGAAAAGAGATGAATCCAATGGGATAAGTTTGAAATAAGGGTGTCAGGAAGGGGTTGGGTCCATGGGAAAAAAAGGCTTGAAAATGATAAGTACCATTGCGATCACGGTGAAGAGAAGAATCCAATGGGATAGGTCTCAAATAATGGTGCAAGAAAGACCTAATATTTTTTTTTAAACTCCTATGGAGTTATACTTCGATCCGAATTATACTACAGTATCAAAATGCCCAAATTATTAATAGGAAAAAAAGTATAGTAAATTTGCAACCAAAATGCAGGAGGTAAGGTTGCACAACCAAAATGTCCTTTTTGTTCCTTGTTTGGTGTGTTCCCTTAGCTAGGGTTTACATGGTGCCTATAGAAAAGAGTTTTCCCTGTGTTATAACTGTCTGATATACGTGCAGGGTCGAATAATAGTACTTGGACCAATATCTCAGGGCACCAACTAAGGAGGCTCGACTATACCCTTAGCTATACTACCTGATTACCTAGGTATTAGAGAGTATCTTCCTAAGTGTTGTTCTTTGTGGAACTATAATAGTCATGAGTTTGATCAAATGATCTAGGGATGGTTTCAAGAGACCTAGGGGAATACTAATATACCTACCGGTATGTGGCAATGATGGCCATGTACAGATTCTCTCTAATGCAATACTACTAGAAGGGTACCAACAAGGGTTACATAGGTTTCCAACAAGGCAAAAACTTTAGTTTCTAGGAAACCCCATGAAACCGTTTGTATTTTCTGTGTGTAGTCATCCCCATCACATTTTTACCCGTTGAACGACATATCTATGTGCTTTAAAGACACTAATAGTACACGTCTCTACCTTGGAATTTTTTTTACCCACAATTCCTACTAAGGAAAGTGATTTGATACCACTTGTAAGGTACCAGATGTAATATAATATGAAAAAACAAGTATATTCAATATATATGAACGGAACAACAAAATATTGAGAAGAGTAATAACAAAAATAATACCTTTATTCAAAGAAAGAAATGTTCACTTGCCTCTTCGAGGGAGAAACCTCTAGTAGAGCAGAGTCAAGACCAAGCTTTCTCGTGCCTGCTACACTTATTTATACTAATTATATCTTCTAAAGAACATTCTAGAGGAAGATATTTCTAGAAGCAGAAGCTTCTATTAGGTCTTCTTACATTGACTTGTTCATATTTATTAAATAGGCCTTATTGACTAATGTCAACCTTTATTACATGGAAAATATACTATTCTATCTACGTGAGGGGTTAGGGAGGTTAGGTCCCTAACATGAATATTAATGAATTTGGGATATCCATTATTTCATTTTATTGGTCACTCCAAGATTTTCCCTCCAAAAATTTTACATCTCTTCTCGCCACAAATTTCTTGGTGACTAGATTATACATTCTATAGGCTTTGGACTGTTCACTGTACCCAATGAAAATGCACTTTTTACTCATTATGTCAAGTTTCCTTCTTAGCTCTTTTAGGACATGTGCATAGGATATACAACAAAAAATTATGAAGTGAGAGATACTTGAATTTGTGCCACTCAATGCTTCTTGAGACACCTTATCTTTCACACTTTTTGTTGGGATCTGTTCAATATGTAGACTCAACAAGCAACAACTTCATGCCAAAAATCATTGTATAGTTTATTAGCTTTGATCATGCTCCTTGCCATGTTCATGATGTTTTAATTCTTTCTTTCAGCCACTCCATTCTGCTGCGGACTATATTTGGTGGTGAAATACATTTTACTTCCCCATTGTATACAAAAACTTGAAAAATCCTTTGATTCATACTCTCCTCCTCCATTTGACCTGAGTACTTTGACATATTTGCCACTTTGTTTTTATACTACACTTTAAATTATTTGAACTTTGTGAATGTATCATATTTGTTTTTGAGGAAATATACCCAAACTTTCCTGCTAAAATTGTTCTGGATTTTATGAGAAGAATGAAATGAATATAGATTATTAAAATATTCTTAGCACAAAATAACAGAGATATAATAAAACTGGTTTTCTATTCAATAAGGAAATAAGTTGAAACTGTAAAATGCAGCGGAAAACAAGCTTGTTGGAATGGTGGCGGATTATTTCTAAGAAGACATGTGACAGCTGAGCTCATTCACAATAATATGACTACAATGAGGCTCTGAAGGAATTTTTACAATAAATATGAATGCCAAAACCCTAGACATCCAAAAAACTAACCCTAGGAGATGAAGCACCAAAAGTCATGTGGGCCCCATTGGGGTAAGTTAGTACATCAACTTCCCGGGGTCATAAATTTTGCATATGATCTACGTTTTAGGCACACGATAGCCCGTTGGAAAGGTCTAACTAAGAAGAACGATTTTTTACTGGCCAAAGTCAATTTCTTTAGCAATCACCTGGGCCCGAAGTCCCCCGAAAACGTCATTTAGGGCCTCAAAACGACCCCAGAAGTTTGGAACCTGAAAAACTACCAAGGTGGAAAATTGTTTTTCGAGCCAGTGGAATAGGTGGGTGGCCACCAATATCCACCTGGATCAATCATCTCTCCTTAGTAAGAAATGGTCTCCATTGCCTTGAGTTCCCCCATCAAATGAGGAAAGTTTTGCTAAATTTGGCCCCAGGTGAGCCACTTGCCTTGGTGCAGGAATTGCCCGACTTTGACAACTCGATAAAGATGGATCCTTTGCTGGTGAGTTCCCTTGACCTATTTGTCCACAATATGATCATTGGATGCCTATTGTATGCAGTTGGGTTTGAGCTCTGTTGGTGTCAGTTGTTCTGCTACCACTGAGCTGTACAATAATGGTGGGAAATAAGGTCGTAGGAGATCCATGTTGAACACTAGGTGTAGGCCAAGGAAAGGAGGAATGTTGAGCTCAAAAGAATTATCAGCCACAACCTTGGTGATGATGTATGGCTCATAAAGGAGGGTAGAGATTTCGATGGGGTCCTGTAAGGCATTCTTTCTACAAGTGCAACCAAACTTTGTCGCCCAACTGAAACTTATGTGGCACCCAATGTTGATCATGGCGTTGCTTGTACTTATCATTGGATTTTTGTAGGATGTCCTGAATGTGTTGGTGAATGTGTTGGATCTGCTCAATGAACCAGGTGGCTTTGTCAGCTTCAGTTGGAGTAGGAGATGAGGGGACTGAGGTGACCGCAAGGGGTAATGCAACATCTATGGGACCCAATGGTTGGAATCCAAACCCTACTTGAAAGGGAATGTGGCTGATTGAGCTATGCAAGGCTTGATTGTAGCTATGCTGGACATAGGGAAGACTCTCATCCCATGTGTGAGGGTGATTGGAATTATACATGTGAAATATATGCACGATCATTCTATTTATGACCTCGGTTTGACCATCTGTTTGGGGATGGAAGGTCGTGGAGTTGGGGAGATTCATGTCCAAAAGTGACCAGAGGCTCGACCATAATGTGATAAGAAATCAAATGTCCCGATCTGAGACAATGGTTTGTGAGATTCCAAAATGTACCCAGATTTGTTCAAAGAAGAGCTTGGCAATGTCCTCTATTGTGATGCTCTTCTTGCAGGCGGCCATAATTTCCATCTTAGAAAAGCAATCAACAACCACAAAAACACATTCATTTCCTTGCTTAGTGGATGGGAGGCCTGACATGAAGTCCATTGAGATGGATTCCATGGCTTGTCAAGAGTAGGAAGAGGGGTGTGCAACCCCTGTTTCTTAATGGTTGGTTTGGAAATAGCACAGGTAATGCAGGATCTAATATACTTGTTGACCTCATGTCAAAGTTTAGACTAGTAGAAATGTTGTTGCAACATTGCCACTTTCTTTTCGATGCCAAAGTGTCATGCCACCCAATTGTAGTGGGATTCCCAGATTAGCTTTTCTCATTCGCTTGATGGAACATAGAGATGGCTCAGACAACACAACAACCCATATTGAAGATGGAAATTATTGACAACTGCGTTTGTACCCAACATTTGGTAGGTGGTGGGAAATTTTGGGTCTGTCTCATAGAGTTGGGTCCATCCTGAGGTCTGATGGTCGCAGGAGTCTAGCACCATGGTGAGTGCCACGACTGGAGGTTTGCTGAGGCAATCAATGATGCGGTTGGTGATTCCTGTTTTATACTTGATGTTGAGGTGGAATTGTTGTAAGTATGTGGACCACTTTTGATGGTGGTCATTCTGCAATTTTCCTTGTGTCTGCATGAACTGCAGTGGATTATGATCAGTGTGGATGACTATCTCCTTCCCAAGAATGTAATGTCTCCATGACTGGCGGCAGGCTTGCACAATGGAGTATATTTCTTTGTCATAAGTAGGGAACTTACAGACAACATCTGATAGTGTCTCACTATGATAGGCCATGGGGTGGCCATGGTGAGTGAGAAATACGCCCATAACATAGTCTGAGGCATCTGTCTCGAGCTCAAACAGTTGTTGCAGGTCCGGTAGTGAAAGTATTGGGGATGAGCACAAAAGTTGCTTCAAATCATCAAACGTTTGTTTTTGGGACCGATCCCACACAAATTTCTCCTTACCACCACTCTTGGTTATTTGGCCGAGGGCCCATGCAATGTGGGAGAATCCCAACACGAACCTACGATAGAAATTGGCAATGCCCAAGAAGCTCCGAAGCTCAGTGAGTGTGGTTGGGGCTGGCTAGTCACGGATGACTTGGATCTTGGTTGGATCCACATGTAAGCCATGTTGATCAATGATGTATCCCAGGTAATGGACCCTGTCCATGCTGAAGGATCATTTTTCCAAGTTGGAGTATAGCTTGTGTTGTCGCAGGTTGTGCAGAACTTGTTGAATATGCTGCAAGTGTTCTGACCAAGTCTTGTTGTAAATGAGAATGTCATCCAAATACACCACTAAAAAAGTATTGGTGAATGGTAGCAGGATATTGTCTATCATCCTCATGAAAGTGGTTGGAGCATTTGTCAAACCAAAGGGCATGACCAACCATTCAAAAATACCTTCCTTTGACTTGAAGGTGGTCTTCCATACATCTGTTTGTTCTATCAGGAATTAGTGGTAGCCAAACTTGAAATCAATCTTACTGAAGTATTTGTCCCCCGTGGGATGATCAAGGAGGTTGTCAATTTGGGGAATTGGGTACCGGTTTATGACTATGATTTTATTCAAATCCCGGTAATCAATCCACATTCGTTAGGTTCCATCTTTCTTTTGTACCAACACGATTGGGCTCCCGCAAGGTGATGAGCTGGGATGGATGTGCCCCTTGTGGAGCAGTTCTTGGATCTGCCACTTGATCTCCTCATTCTATAACAGAGAGTGGCAGTAGACTGGCCCATTAGGAAACAATGCGTTGGGGGTCAGATCGATGGGGTGCTTTACCTGACAGTGCAGAGGTACCCCGGTAGGTGAGGAGAAGATATCTAAGTATTCTTCCAATACCTTATCTACTTGCTTTTGTTGTGTGGATAGGTCGGACGCAGAGACCCTGGATGTGGTTGCGATCTTTCACTCATTCCGAGAGAGAATCACAAAGAATACAAACTTCCTCGTCCGAGAGATTACCTTCCTGCATTTCTTGGCATAGATCAAGGAAATAACACTAGGAGGGACTGCCTCGGGTATCCTGTACAATTTCCTGTTCAAAGTAAAAATAACACTACGAGGCCTAGACTCATATACAACATGACGTTTCCATAAATAATGTTATCCCAAAAGAACATTACAAACTTCGAGAGGAGAAACATCACACAATACCTCATATTTCAAGGGCTTGATGCCGTATGATAGTCGAAACTGTTGGATGATGCTGAGATCACTTCCTTGGCGGAGCCATCCAATGGTGTAGGGTTGTGAGTGCAGCGTTGTCGGCAGGGCCAACTTCTTGATGACATCTTCTGAGATGAGGTTCTACTGGCTACCACTATCAACGATGAAGTGTAGTGGGGTGCCTTTTACCCACATATGTGAATGGAAGAGGTTCTCGCCTTCTTTTGGCTCGTCTGGTTCTCTAGGCTAGAGCTTAGTGGTAGCAACGTTGTTACTGGGTTCCATGTCAATGATCCGTCTTCCCATTTTTGGTTCTGACTTAGAGTCAGAACCCACATCTGATTCAAAGGCTTTCACTTCGTCCACCAACGACTTCCTTGAGCGACAATTAACAATGTTATGCCAAGGACTCTTATTGAAGTCACACCACTTCCCAATATCTTTCATTGTCTTTCTGGTGTCCTTATTTGCTTGCGTCTTGGACTGGTTGTCATGATACTGTACATCTTTTCTCTGTCTTTTGTTCTATGGGTTGGGGCCTCCCTTTCCTGGCTTTTGCTGTTAGGGGTTCCCAGGCCCAAATTGTCGTGTCTTTTGTTTGAGCTTCTGCTCAATTTTGACGGCATATCGGTAGGCCGTGCCCAAGGACGAGATGTACAAAAATTCCATTTCAGTCTGGATGTATCTATGCAAATAACCGGGATACTTGAGCAACATATGTCACTCCAAATATTTGATACCCAACTTGGTGCGCAAGGTATGGAAGATATTTGTGAACTCTGACACTGCTTGGTCTCTTTCGTGCCGTAGTGTGGTCCATTTGGTATACAAGTCGCCATAACTTCCGACAGGGTAGTATTGTTCCTTAATATCATCCCTGAAGGATTCCCATTTGGTCGCGACTGTAAATAATGAGGGTTCCTCTATTTCCTTTTTCTCATAGAAAGTTTCCCACCAATATTTGACATGGGGAACGACTTTGAGGGGCACAAAAGTAATATTTTCTCTATTCGAAAAGTTATGGACATAAAAATACCCTTCCAGTAGATTCAACCACTTGTCTACAACATCTGCATCTATTTGACCTTCAAATATAGGAATATCGAAGTTGATTTGTACCTTGAAGGGCGTGACGCCTCCGCTCAAGGAAGATCTGTCGCCTGTTGGTAACTGCCAAAGTATTTGTGCGAAACATAACTTCCGACAGGGTAGTATTGTTCCTTAATATCATCCCTGAAGGATTCCCATTTGGTCACGACTGTAAATAATGAGGGTTCCTCTATTTCCTTTTGCTCATAGAAAGTTTCCCACCAATATTTGACATGGGGAACGACTTTGAGGGGCACAAAAGTAATCTTTTCTCTATTCGAAAAGTTATGGACATAAAAATACCCTTCCAGTAGATTCAACCACTTGTCTACAACATCTGCGTCTATTTGAACTTCAAATATAGGAATATCGAAGTTGATTTGTACCTTGAAGGGCGCGACGCCTCCGCTCAAGGAAGATCCGTCACCTGTTGGTAACTGCCAAAGTATTTGTGCGAAACAATCCATCATCTCATTCCTCTATTGCATGAGGGATTCCTCAAGCAACATTTTGAAAGGATCTCCTGTCCTTCATATTTATTTTCTCCTGCCATGAGAGGTCTCTTGGGTGTGCGAGAGCTTTTGTCCTCAAGAGAAACAAGCTTGAGACCCAATTCTTTGTACCTTGGCCTCATTGGGGACATGCATTAAGACGATAAGGAGCAGACTGCTCTGATACCACTGATCCGGATTTTATGAGAAGAACAAAATGAATACAGATTATTAAAATATGCTTAACACAAAATAACAGAGATACAATAAAACTGGTTTTCAATCCAATAAGGAAATAAGCTGAAACTGTAAAATGTAGCGGAAAATTGGCTTGCTGGAATGGTGGCGACTTATCTCTGAGAAGAGATGTGACGACTACTCTCATTCGCAAGAAGATGAATAAAATGAGGTTCTGAAGGAATTTTTACAATAAATATGAATTCCAAAACCTTAGACATCCAAAAAACTAACCCTAGGAGATGAAGCGCCAAAATTCATGTGGGCCCCATTGGGGTAAGTTAGTACATCAACTTCCCAGGGTCGTAACTTCTGCATACAATCTCTATTTTAGGCGCACGATAGACCGTTGGAAAGGTCTAACTGAGAAGAACGATTTTTTATTATCCTAATTCAACGCCTTTGGCGATCATTTGGGCCCCAAATCCCCAAAAAACGACGTTTAGGGCCTCAAAACAACCCTGAAAGTTTGGAACCTGGAAAACTGTCGAAAAATTGCCAAGGTGGAAATATTTTTTTCGAGCCAATGGAATAGGTGGGCGGCCACAAATATCCACCTGGATAAAAAATCATCAATAAATGTTAGAAAATAAAACTTTCCACCAACGAATTAAGTTTTCATGGGTCCACATAGATTTGTGTGAACTAGTTCTAGATGCTCTTTGGCTATGTAGGAGGCTGTTGGAAAAATGTCTCTTTGATGTTTTCCAAGAATGAAACTTTCAAAAGGATTGGTCTGTTCATTCATTATAGCTAGTCCCTTAACCATTGACTATTTTTGAAAGAGACTAAGACTTCTAAAAGTTAGGTGACCATACCTAAGATTCCACCACCAAGTCTCATATGTGCTTGAGACATTTTTTGCATGTGACTGTGACATGTTTACACTTCTCAAATTCAATGGGAACATTCTATTCTTGGTCGTTTGAACCTTTGCAACACGTCTTCTACTAGGTGTCTTATCTTGTATAGTGCATGTGGAGTCCTTGAATTTGATATCATAACCATTTTGACTCAATTGTCCTATACTTATTAGATTACGTCTAATATTGGGTACATAAAAGACATCGAGAATGTCTTTCTTCTCATTTTTCTTGGTTAATAATGACACAACACCTTTTCCTAAGGAATTGACTTGATAATCATCGCCTAAAGTAATTTCATATTGAATAGAACTATCAATTCTAGAAAACACCTTTTTTTTACGTATCATGTGATTGTTGCAACCACTTTTCATCAACCAAAGATCCTTGTTGTGATCTTGTTTAGTGATTTGACATGAAATGCACATTATTTCAGATGTCCCTTCTTTAGTGTTGTAGATATTATCTTTTTCGTTATTTAGATCCGATTGTTTATTTTTGCATTCACTTTCATAGTGACCATATTTTCTGCAATAGTAACATTGGACTTTAGATTTGTCTGTCCATATTCTACCTCTCCCCCTTTGATTATGAGAGTGTTTAGGGTTATTTGATTGATCTCAATGTTTTTTTGTTGTTGTTCCTTCTATTTGATGATAACCTCTTCCTCCTTGACCTATGCTTCTATACCTCTGCCTCTACCAATGAATGCCTTCTCTTCCATGCCGATTATTGATTCATGGGATAAATGAGAACCCATCAATTCTTCAACTGTCAGTTTAGACATATATTTGGACTCTTCTACGACAATGAAAACCATTTCAAATTTCTTAGGTAGACTTCTGAGAAATTTTTCAACAATTTTCTAATCTTCAATCTTCTCTCCATGAATCTTGATCTGATTCATAACTCCCATCACTTTGGTCATGAACTAGTCAATGTTATCTACCTCCTTCATCTTTAAGGTTTCAAACTCTCTCCTTAAGGTTTGAAGCTTTACAATCTTCACTTTTTCATTACCCTAATATGATAATTTCAAGATATCCTAGGCTTCCTTTGCACTATATTCTCCTGTTGTCTTGGGAAAAATCGAGTCATCCATTGAACTCTGGATCCAAAACTTGGCCTTGTTCTCCTTTTTCCTCAATTCTGCACGTTGATTTATTTGGTCATTATTCATGGCCTACAAAGTTGTTTGATCAGGCTCTAAGAATCCATTCTTCATTGGCTCCCAACATTCTTGGACTTCCAGGAAGGTTTACATCCTTAGAGACTAGAACTCATAGTTATTTCCAACAAGAACATGTCCCTTTGTTTGCCCTAGATTACTTGTTGAAGCCATTAAAAATCAATCAAAGAAAATGTGTGAAGGTTATTTCCTTATTTCTCCACTTTTTACTTTTGTCTCTTTCTTTTAATCCTCAATCACGCCCTTTCTTTTTTTTATCTAATTTAACATTCATCCATACCCTAACTTTATGCTTTTAATATAGCAAAAAATTGATCACTAAAATATACAAAAAGACTTTGCAGACAAACAAAACAACTTCAGTTTTTAAGCATAACACCCTAAATATTTTTTTCGAGCATCGTTTAACCATAGACTGAATAAAATAGAAATTTATCCAAATTAAAATAACAAACTCCAATTCACCTCCTTATGGCAGTGACTATGGTTTGTTCCTTTGAAACCATTAACTTGTTGAAACTTGGATTTGGCTTTTCCACTTTTTCTACATATCTCAACTCCTTGTATATGTTTCTTCCATGGTCTATCTAGATCAGTGATCTATCTTCTCTCCACTTTGTGAAAAGTCTTACAAACCTTCTCTAATACCATCTTAATTTGATAAGCAGAGACAAATATGAGGAAAAGCACGGGAAAACGTATTGGGGCATGGCTCGACCTTCTCATTATTAAATATATTTTCTACAATAGAGATTTAGAAACCCTAGAGGTTTGATACAATCAAAACTAACAACTGGCTAACAAATTTCCATAAATAGAAAAAGACCAAATCAACTAATCACCCAACTAACTAATCTATGCATACTTGGTCAACAAGAAAGACTATATGTTTTATCATACCTTAGAAGTATCATTGATTCATGTTACTTCCCGACTCATAGAAAATACCTTTGGCTTGACTTCTCTTAGCTTGACCTTGGAGGCATCGTTACAAAATGAAAGCTAAGAGTTTTTTTAAGGATCCACACATTAGTATCATCATTTTGGTAGCTCCAATTTCCATTTTCGGTTGTGGTGTTGGAGTTGTGTTAGTAAAAGTTTATTTATCCAAGTTCTTTCCTACTAGGTTGATGCCACATGAAATGACACCATATATGAATAGGTTGAGATTATCTTTCTTGGACTTATTTGGTTTCCTTTGAAGATAGTTTGTTCTTAGTCATCCAAATTTTCCATCATAAGGATTTGGGGAGAAGAAGCCAATATTTAGTTAACAAAAAGGTGCTCCATTAAGAGAGACAAGATATATATTTTTTCCAAGTAACAAATACATTAGACTAATTTCTCGTGTGTCTATAAATCCATTCTCAATGTTTTACATCCCCACACTTGCTTTCTATATCAATATCTCTTAACTCTCTTGTGCTTTGTTTTTTTATCCTGCTTAGTTCCCTCATCACTCTCTCCTTCTTTCATTCTCTATCTTACATTTTATTTTTCAATCAAAGAATTACCTTTCTATTATAATCATGACCAATTGTGCCCTCAACCCAATTCTCATTACCACACCCAAAAGTGAACTTCATTTTGTAGGATACAAAAACTGTCATCAACATAACATATGCAATACAAGATTTCCTACTGCAATAGACAATGGATTAAGATGCCTAAGATAACTATATTAGAATACACTATTAATTGTTTTATTACAATTCATTGCAACAACATTTCCAATGTCATCTCATCTCAAATTTTAGTGTAGAAAATCCTTATGTCATTTGGTGGTTTGTGCCTTTTAACATAATGTAAAAGACATCACTTAGAGATAAATCTACATCGCTTCTCTTAGAATTGCACAACTCATGAACCTCCCAACCATTATACTCTAGTTTAATTTGTAAAACATATTTATGTTCCTCTTACATATGATGACAAGCTATAGAATTGAATGTAGAACACCTTAAAGGAAATAGATAGTTTCAAGTATAGAACTTTGGCACCAAAACATTCCATCTCATTAAAAAATGATGAAGGTCTATACCACCCTATAGCTACCACACTTCTTCGAATGTGCACACACTCTAAGGGATTACCTTCCAATTCACATGCCAAAGCTCCTTCACCTTGTAATACTTTACCTTTGATCCCTAAATTATGATATGATTAATTCATGTATTATCTGAATGATGAGCTTTATGTTACTCTAATCAAGCTGCTAAGTAGCTGATTTATAATGATCCACAAATATGTAAAATACGCTATAAACATTCCTAGTGTAAATCCCAAAGCAAAGCAAAGCAAAGCAAATGATTGACACATAAATATGCTTGAATCCAAGGACTAAGCTAAGATATGGCGTAAATGATATGTTTCTAGGTGTAGCACCTTCCTATGCCACCAAATGCAACACATTTTTCCTTAAACATTATTGTGTAACATAAGACTAACATGGTTAATACATCACAATGATAAGTGGGCTATATGATCATTTATTGAGTGAGGATTTGGAAGTTTAACTATAAGTAGATGAGTAGATGCTTGGTGGATTAACACTCAGATTACTTGATAATCATTAAATAATACATAGATTTCCATTTCCACACCATCAATTAAGCATATGTAGTGTCAATTTATTTATAGTAACTTAACTTGGAAAAAATTCCAACCATAAAGTTTTTCCAACATAAAATTACTCATTATATTGATATATAATTGCTTTTTTGACTAAGAATACAACTCGAATACAAAGCCAGTCCAAAGACTTGGAGGTACCAAAGTCCAAATAGAAACCATATAGACAGTGGCCAATCAAGCTAGAGCGCAGGCTACAAAAAAGAACCCCTCTGAAAGAGGCAGATAAAACTCTTTTCCCCTCATCATCCACACCATAACCTTGAAAAAAAAAAGGAAAAAACCAAACTGTTGCACGCCCCCAATAAGGACTTCAAAGTGTTACCCAACACCGCACATCCCTAATAAGGACCTCAAAGTGTTACCCAACACCGCACGCCTTGAATGAGGACCTCAAAGCTCTGGCCCAAATCCTCTTCCGAAATGTGGAAGATAAAAGACACAAAAACCAAGTGCCTCTTCCCACAAAACCAGAGAGAGCCACCACAGATCAACCAAGCCCAGCTACTGGAGGAACAACCAGAACCAAAAGATCGACTTGAGCTTGCAAGAAAACCCATCTCATCTAGAGTGCAACAAAACAAGAAAATTGATCTCTAGGGACCGCCACATCAACAAACCAAAAGAAAACCCGTCAAAAAAACCAGAGCCAAAGTCAACTTGGCTCTACAGCCACCAAGAGAAGAAACTATCAACAATAGCAAGGACACAACACCAAAGAGAGTAAATTCTATCGCCGAGGAAACCCTAGCCACAGACCCAAAGAAAAAAAAAATTAAAAAAACAAAACAAACAAACAAAACCTACCAAATCTCCATTTCATTTATTAGGGCCACTTTTTTCCGTTAGTTGGTGCCACGTCCACATGGTAATATTTTACGAAGACGAATCTCCATTTCATTTATCAGGGCCACTTTTTTTTCGTTAGTTGGTGCCACGTCCACCTGGTAATATTTTCTTCTTTACTATTATAACGTTTAACCTTTTCTCTTTACTACAATGTCATTTATAATCCATATCCATCTATGAACATTGCTGATTGTTTTTGTCGGCTAATAAAATACATATGTATATTAGTAAATTGTATATTGAAATCCTTTTCTTTTTTATATGGTTATTATTATTTCCTTCTAATTTAATAATCAATAAATATTTACTATATGGAATAAAAATATTCCGCGGAAGACATTTTTTCATTAAATTTTAACATTAATTTATTAATATAATCATCTAATAAAATAACAATCCTTTTTATTTATATTTATAATCCATAAATTGAAAATTTACATTGCATATTAAATAAGATTATTTTTTTTATTTCTATCTAACTAATGGAAAAAAATTTCATTGCATTATTTTAGCAAGTGATTTATGTTTCCAATTCATAGAGATAAAAATATATACGTTGCAACTTTTATTTTATCCGCCAATAAAAATAATAATTTTTTGCATTTCTATTTCTATTCCAAAAAAATAATAATATTTTTTATTTCTATTTCTATTCCAAAATCATGAAATGAAAAGATTTACATGGTTATTATTGTATCCAATTAATAAAAATATAACAGTTTTATTTCTTTTGGTTTCAAACTCATAAACCCATAATATTTATTTTTCTATTATTTTAATCAACTAATAAAATAATAACATTTCATATTTCTACTTTTACTTTTAACTTCTAAATGGAAAAATATATCATTATTATTAATTTATTCCACTAACAAAGCAATATTGTTTTCCTACTTTCTAACTTATAAATATAAAAATATTATTAGTCCATGTCGTAGGCATAGAGGGACTATAACGATCGATAAAGCGTTGACTACATATTAGTTTGTCCTTTGACTGAAAATATTTGCACAATACCTATTGTTGGAGCTATGGAATTAAAAACATATATTTATATATATTAAAAAGTAGCATATATGTACTGATCTGATTGGCTAAGAGATTGGAGGTCTTATTGTCGGCTTCACTATTCCCAATGCAGTGTATGGCAACATATCCAAACTTTTTTCTAGTAGACAATATGTTTTAATCATATATTTTTTTCTGTATATTGCTTTAAGGTTGATTAATGCTACCATTAGTTCGAATGTTTGTATTAGCATTTTCTGCTACCCAAATATATCTGTCAGTTTTGATATGTACTAAGCATATTGAAATGTTTTCATATCCAAGCTTTGTATATTTTTTGAAATTTATTGACACTTATTCCGAGATGCCTCAATAGGCCTGACAACATAAATGTTTACATGACGCGACGTTCTCCAACACCCCTGACAACTTAAATGTTTGCATACTGTGAGGTCCTTAGACAGCCTAAGAGTCTTAAATGTTTATGTAAATACGGTTCTCGGAGTACATGCCAGTTCAATAGCCATTGAATGTTTCATCCTTGTTTTTCCATTGAAGCTACATACATTGTTTATGGTTCGGTGACTGCTTCTTCTTTGCTAGTTTGGCGGGTGTTTCCATTATATGTTTCATCCTCGTAATTGTTGAAGCTACATACATTGTTTACTGGTTCGGTGAGTGGTTCTTCTTCGATGGTTTATTGGTTGTTTTTTTCTGTTGTTTTGCTTGCGATTCGACCCGCGCTTCTGCATTTCATCGTTTCAGAGTAAGTTTTGATGCCATAGTTTCATTTTGTATTCCTTGTTTGCTATTCAGTGTTTGTAGTTTGCAAGTAAGAATGTTTGCTTATTTGTAGTCGCATGTTCCTTGTATGTTTCTGGTTCCTTTTTTGCTTCGGCTGCAGTTTGGTAATCATTGGAGATACATATGTTGTTCACTGGGTCGGTGGCTTTTGCTGGTTTGTTGGTTCCTGGGTTGCTAGTTCTATTTGTTTGCCTGAGGTTTGCGCTTTGGGGCCCTGGGGGTGTAGTTCGACCTCTTTGTGCTTTCTCGCTGGTTTGGTCCTTGCTAGTTTCTTTTCTTTGATTCGGCCTTGCAGGGTTGGGGTGCAACGACGATGGTTGGAGCTTTTCTTTTTTCTTTTTTTTTGGATTGTTATTGTTTTTTGGGGGCGCTTTACGGTGTTCAACCCCTGCACCCACCAGTCAATCTGCAGTTGTGTTATTTTCCATTTTTGCAGAGGCCACTATCTGTATTTGTATGACATTTTCCTAGTGCTCGAGTCTTGCCATGAAAGAAAATATTTTCATACAAAATTGTTGGAGGATTACATGTGAAGTTACAATATCCGTTGTTTTTTTGTTGGGATAAAGCATATGTATGCAACCTACATTTATAGAGCATGTATGGTCAGATGTGTGGATATGACATGACATTTCTTTCTCCTCTACATAGACTGGTGTGCACACGATACAATTTGTGTTGTGCTTGAGATATGATATGTGCAACAAAGATTCTTCAAGATTATATTTTCATGTCTGGAAGCATGTCTGGATAGTTTGCCACGAAAAACTGAGAACTTGTAACGTGGGCACAACAATCTGTGTAGAGGATAAAGAACATGGTTAAAAGGGCATATATGGATGAATTTCCAGGGAAAAACAGAAATCATTTAGTTGCGGCTGTGCAATTGCCTGATATTTTCTGCCTTGTAACATATTTTGGCCAAGGAAAAAAAAGATAGACGTTTACACCCATGGATAGAGAAGAGCAAAGGTTCATGTTTCTACCTTTATAAACTGTTCGTTGAGTTAGTTTTGTTGTATCTACATATTGCTTGTTCTCCAGTGAATACCAGCTTCCATTGATGTACATTGAATTTTGTGGGTTCCCACACTAAAACAAACAGAGTAGCTGGAGAAAAGGAGGGAGTCTTGACTGCATCGGCTGAAGAGGATATAGAAAGGTGCATGCTTGTACTGTTGTTTCATATTGAGTTGTTTTGTATTTCATTTATGGTCTGTATGTGTGTTAAACTAGTTGCGTGCCTTCCTACATGGTAAGTTATCTTGGTTACATACGTTCCTTCCTGCATACTAAGCTAGTTTATGTCCATTGTGTTTGCGCTGCATTGCTGCATTTAAAGGAACAGAATTGTTGGACAGGACAAAGGACTCTTTGGTGGGTAAATAGACCTTTTTCTTTTTCTTTTAGATGTTTGTTTTCATACTAACTTGCCTTCATCTTGATTGCATCTTCAACATTACTGCCTTGGAAAAAACAGGTTGCTTGGATAGGGAGATGAATTCTTTTGTGCAACAGTAGAGCGTTCTGTGGTACAATCTCCTAAAAGGTATACCAAGTGTGCCAGTAAATTAAATATACAAAATGGGAGGGAGCATATAATATTAGACTTGAAAACGATGAATTCGCAGTAATGGGCCTTTCTGCGCTCCCCTGTTTCTACTTTTTCCATTTTCTATTATCCCTTTTGTTTTCTAATTCATCTGCTTAGTGTGGTTTCCGAAAATTCCCTTGTGCGCCGGTTGGCAGACTAACAGACTGACATATGTGGTCCTGCTTCTACTTTATTCCATAGTTACCCACTTTGTCGATTGCGGATTTCAAGTTGGCAGGTTGAAGATTGCTCCCCTGGCTTCCGGGGGTCTGCGATATACACATTGGCCATGGTGACCCGCGGTTACTCCTTGTTTACTGTTAAACATTTGTCCAGTTAAAAAATTAAGATGCATACAGTTTTACGGTTATTTGGTTCTTCCGATGGACAATATACAATGCATATATTTGTTTACTCCTGATGTTTATCTGCACATGCTTGCATCATAAAAAGTTGGACTAGTGAGACGACCATGAGCAATCAATCATCCCAGACATCAGCAGACCAACAAGGCCAAAGGTAAAGATGCATACGCTATGCTCTTACTATGTTTACTGAACAAATTTCATGGGCTATATATTCATCTATGGCATGGAAGATATAATGATGCCATTTACAATACATGGTTTCCAGCTCACAAGAAGTATCAACAAGTACAAGCGAAACACCGAATGTGCTGCATGTTCCGCAAACCAAGAGGTGCGGTTGCGAAACTGTGGCTCCATAGTTTATCAATACTATTCGTGTACTTGTAGCACACTACCATTCGGTTTAATTTTCTTGTTCAAAAAAATGTCATCAGGTCTAGAGTTGTGACATCCAAAGTACTGTCAATAGAGGGCTTGAACAACTACCAAACTGAACAACTGTTCGTTAGGGACATAATGGTTGTCTATACCACCTACTTGGACAAGGCAAACAAAAGTAGATTCATTATGCATGATGATATGACAAACAAGGATGCCATGATGACATTCACACTGACTATTCCTCCACAACTTGTCCACAAACATGCATAAAAGATATTTTCGCGTAATGGGATATCCATTACAAATGTTAATGTATTGCCCAAAACAATATATGACAATGGTGATTGCGATCGAATTATTTTTCTCAACAAAACAAGTATTGTGGAAAAAATTCCTCCTATTTGTTCAGAATATCGCTTCCTCCAGGACTCAACTATTAGGCAGCTTGCATAGAGCACTGATATTTACCCAATCAGAATGATTGGGGTTGTTGTGACACTAGCGAGAAAATTTGGGTCGCAACACATTCTCCATACAAAGGATGGACAGTCGGACAACGGCAAGGCAATGGTACCTCTTTTCATATTCAGTTGTGTTCTTAACTTTCACATCTGCATATATGTGGGATAAGTAAAACAAATATTGCACTGTTCCAATTGTTCAATACATATTCAGATTTGTTTTCGTCAATGGAACAACAATTGCATAGAGGGCAGATTCCACTTATGCTGTTCAAAAATATAACAAAGAAGAAGGATGATAGAGAAAGGATCTTTCGGACAACCCAAACAACGTTTGTAACAGAGTTGTGAGCAGATATAGTAGAGGATCTGGAGAAACTAGCTAGCTCTACAATTGTTGTGCGTATACATCCACAAAATCATCCTCACTTTGCTTATAGAAATAGCCTTCAACAAATGTATGCACCTGTTTACTTTTTCTTTTTTTTTTTACCGGGGAGGGGGGCATGCAGTTGTGTATTATATTGTTCAATGTATTAATCTCTTTGCTCGCATTTCCAGGTTGAAGGTCTTTTAGTTGCAGCCAATGTGTACTCGACCCCCTTTGAGCCTGTATGTGAAAAATGCCATTCCGCTGCTTCTGATTCCTCTTTGATAAGTGATGATACGATTGATTGTCTGCGATGCGATGAAAAATGTCCATATATTTATGGACATTGCGTCAATGGTGTTATCCGAACCGTGGGCAACACAACTGTGTAGTGTTCAGTTAAGCAACCTCTATTACAAAATGTGCTTCCTGAATTGGTAGAGTTGTCGTATGAAATGTATTTACAAAAAAAGGCAAGCAGTTTCTATATGTTGCGGCAACTTCAGATACATAGCAAATTCACCTTAAATGAGGACAATGCAATTTTTCATATCGGTTGAAGAAGGGCAAAAAAACAAATTAAATCAAACTTTGGGAGGAAAAAAAAATACCTCATGTCTCTCTGTAATATTTGTTCAACATCCAGATGAATGTTCATTTTAAGAGAAAAGGAATGGGCCGATGTCTTTTCTTTGTATATCAAATTGTTTGGTGCAAAGGTCGATGGGTTCTGCTCAATGGAACCTTCTGGGAAATTTCTTTTGGGTTGTTTAAACTATGGTTGGTTCTTGGTTATCTAGTTTGTCTGTCAATTTGTATACCGTGGAAATCCAACTCTTCTTTGGAGGACAAGGAACAATATAGTTGAATTGTTTTGGCCAGGTGGCACGTAGATCCGCCTGATAATTTCTATGGCACTATGACGCAAATGTACTATGTGACTTGTTTTGACAAATTTCCTTGATCAATGAACTTGGTCAAATTATTGTTGTGAAATAATTTGAAATCAACGAATATATAGTGTGTGGAGTGAAACTGTCCTATCATACCAACAAGAGGCTCTTAAAATTCAAATTGATCGTTGTTTTTGCAATTTTTTCTTATTCGATGAACTCGGTAAAATTAATATCCTAGAATAAGTTGAAATCAACGAATATATACTATGCAGAGTGCAATTGTGCTATCATATGAACAAGAGGGCCTTAAACTTCAAATTGGTCCTTGTTATGCTTGCGGTGATAGAAATTTACAAAAAAATTCTTGTGTTTCCTTCATTTTTTTAAAAGAAGCGATTTAACATCCTTTAATAATTTAATGTAGTTCACTTGTACAATAACAATAGTTAATATTAATATTTTAGTATCTAAAAATAATGTTTTTAGCTGAAGTTAGATAGGATGAGCATTGCTAAACAATTTCAATCTTGAACCCACCAAACGTGGAATCCGCAAGTCCACCTGTCAATTTGTATATCGCAGAAGTCTGGGTGGTATTTGTAGGACACCGAACAAAAGAGGTTCAAATTTTAGCTCGCCAGGCCGAGAACCCACGATCCAAAAAGTGCCCAAGTATGGAACGACAGATTAGCATATGCTCTATAAGATCTCTTGTCCATACTTTCTAAAAGTACATGTTTGCTATGTATTGCTCATTTTTCATAAAACTTTTATATCAGTCGCCCTACTAGATTGTACAAACTTTCTCGTTTAATTAAATTCTGCAATAGAAAAAATGATTGTTAATAATTTAGTGTTGAAAATCATGTTTTTAGATATGTTAGATAGTTGATAGGGATTAGAATCTGTAAAGAATGGCCTCAAGTCCATCTGTCAATCTGTATATCATGGAACTCCGAGGGCTATTCGGAGGACAGGGAACAATGAAAACTACATTGTTGAGTGATGCAGCCCATAGGTCCGTTTGTCAATTTGTAAATCGCGGAGATGTGCCTGGTGTTTGTACAATGTGGAACAATAGAGGCCCAATTTTCAGCCCACGAGCCCCACATACCTGATAAAAAAAAATCGCTAGATATGAAATCCATACCGGATCGCTACAGGACAATAAAACTACAATGTTCAGCCAACCAGCCCGAGTCCACCTGTCCACTTGTATATCGCGAAAGTCTGGGTGCTATTTGTAGGAGACAGAACAATGGAGACTCTATTGTCGGCCCGCCAGGCCGTGAACCAAAAACTGCCTAGGTATGGAATGATGGATCCGCATATGATGTATAAAATCTCATTCCATATTTTATATAGAAACAATGTCCACAAGTTCGCGTGTCAACTTGTATATCGTGGAGGTCTAGGTGCTATTTGTAGGACACATAACAATAGATACTTAATTTTCAACCTGCCAGGTAGCGAACCCGCGATCCAAAAAGTGCCCAAGTATGGAATGAGGGATCCACATATGTTCTAGAACAATGTTTTTGTACAACACAGAACAATAAACGCCCAATTTTCAGTCTGCCAGCCCCAAAACTCCCGATAAAAAATAATCACTAAATATGGAATTCATACGGGATCTCTGCATATGCTGTATAAAATCTCATTCCATACTTTATTTAGAGGCCATGTCCACAAGTCCGCATGTCAATTTGTATATCGCGAAAGTCTAGGCGCTAGTTGTGGGACACAAAACAGTAGATACTTAATTAAAGCCTGCCAGGTCGCGAACCCACGATCCAAAAAGTGTCGAAGTATGGAATGAGGGATCTGCATATGTTCTAGAAAAATGTGTTTGTAAAGCGTGGAACAATATATACCCAATTTCCAGCTCCCCGACCCTAGATTCCCCGATAAAAAAAACGGCTAAATTTGAAATTCATACGGGATCGCTACGGGACAATAAAAGTGCAATGTTCAGCTAGCCAACTCGAGTCCACCAATCAATTTGTATATCACGGAAGTCACAGTGCTATTTGTAGGAGACAAAACAATAGAGACTCTATTTTCGGTGCGCCAACCCACGATCCAAAAACTGCCTAAGTATGGAATGACAGATCCGCATATGTTGTATAAAATCTTATTCCATACTTTATATAGAGACTATGTCCAAAAGTCCGCGTGTCAATTTGCATATCTCAGAAGTCTAGGTGCTATTTGTAGGACACAAAACAATAGATACTTAATTTTCAGTCCACCAGGTCTCGAACCCGCGATCCAAAAAGTGCTCAAGTATGGAATGAGGGATCCTTATATGTTCTAAAACACTATCAATTTGTATATCACAGAAGTTTGGGTGCTATTTGTAGGAGACAGAACAATAAAGACTCTATTTTCGGCCCGCCAGGCTGCGAGCCCGCAATCCAAAAAACACTTAAGTATGGAATGAGGGATCCGCATATGCTGTATAAAATCTCATTCCATACTTTATATAGACTATGTCCACAAATCCGCGTGTGAATTTGTATATCCCGGAAGTGTAGGTGCTATTTGTAGGACACGAAAGTCTAGGTGGTATTTGTAGGACACAGAACAATAGATACTTAATTTTCAACCCGCCAAGTCGCGAACCCGCGATCCAAAAAGCACCCAAGTATGGAATAAGGGATCCGCATATGTTCTAGAACACTATCAATTTGTATATCGCGGAAGTCTGGGTGCTATTTGTAGGAGACGAAACAATAGAGACTCTCTTTTCGGCCCGCCAGACCATGAGCCCGCGATCCAAAAACTTCCTATGTCCACAAATCCACGTGTGAATTTGTATATCGCGGAAGTGTAGGTGATATTTGTAGGACACAGAAGTCTAGGTGGTATTTGTAGGACACCGAACAATAGATACTTAATTTTCAACCCGCTAGGTCGCGAACCCGTGATCCAAAAAGCACCCAAGTATGGAATAAGGGATCCGCATATGTTCTAGAACACTATCAATTTGTATATCACAAAAGTTTGGGTGCTATTTGTAGGAGACAGAACAATAGAAACTCTCTTTTCGGCCCACCAGACCGCGAGCCCGCGATCAAAAAATTTCCTAAGTATGGAATGAGGGATCCGCATATGCTATATAAAATCTCATTCCATACTTTATATAGAAACTGTCCACAAGTCCGTGTGTGAATTTGTATATCGCGGAACTGTAGGTGCTATTTGTAGGACATGAAACAATAGATACTTAATTTTCATCCCGCCAAACTGCGAACCCGCGATCAAATGCAATGTTCAGCCAAGCAGCCCATAGGTCCTGTCAATTTGTATACCGCGAAAATTTGGGTGTTATTTGTAGGACACAAAACAATAGAGACTCTTTTTTCAGCCCGCGAGGCCGCCAACCCGCGATCAAAAAACTGCCTAAGTATGGAATGACTCTTTTTTATATGGCTCGTTTGTCGAAATACTTTTATATCACTCGACTGACCAGATTGTGAAAACTTTCTCGTATAATTAAATTCTGCAATATGAATATTTAACAGTAATAATTTAGCACAGGTCAGGTTCTGAATTTGTATATCGCGGAATTGTCACTGCTATTTGTAGAGCACTGAATAATAGATGCCCAAGTTTTTGCCCGCTAGACCGAGAACCCCCAATCCAAAAAACTGGCTAATTATGGAAATAATACGGAATCGCTAAGGACGAAAAAAAATGCAATGTTGAACCAACCAACCCGCAAGTCCACTTGTCAATTTGTATATCGCGGAAGTGTAGGTGCTATTTGTAGGAAACAGAACAATAGAGGCTCAATTTTCAGGCCGCCAGGCCAAGAACCATCGACCGTTCACATGCCCTGGGTATATCTTCGCCCGACCGCTTTTCATACTTTGGTATTTCTTGGAATAGGTTTCGCCATTGCTACTGCCTTCATACTTGTTTCCAGATACACAATAATTAAGCTTTAATGCTAGTAGACATCCCGCAACAACCATTAAATTTGTCATTAAATTTCGGAAGTCTGGAGAAGATTTGTCATTAGTACTAATTAAACTAAGATTTGCCCAGAAGCATGTTATCCTTTCCAAGTATTCATTTCAAAGGCCACACAATATTTTTTTTTTGTGTGCCAACGGGTTGGTGCTTTTAAGAAATTTCCGATTCTTAATCTCTTTTCGCCGTCACTGCCACGTTCACACTTTTTTCTAATTGTGCAATTACCGAGCTGTGATGGTCACAACTCATTCTGCACGAACCTTGGAAATTGTCATTGATCAGTGAAAGGCTCAAGGATATATTCCATTGATACACATTAAACCATAATTTGCAGAGGCTTATATTATCCCTCTCCGATTTTCATTTCAAACATCATCTCGACCAAACACAAATTCTAAATAACTTATGGCAGGAGTTCTCTCCACACACAGTAAACACATTGGGGCATAATGGCTAGAGGTTCCACTATTCTAGGGCATATTGTTACTATTCATCTCCCTCCGCCTAGTAGGAAAAAACGAGATGGTCCCTTGGTACACCGAGAGATATATTTCAAGCCAAAGAATTCCATCGCAACCCTGGCTGGTCAGAGAACTTGCCCAGTTGTAGTCATTGCTATTGCAAAAGTTGATGCCATGAATTCCGAGCTGGAAGAAGATGATCTGATGGACGATGATACGACAATGGATGCTGGCAATGCATAGAATATTCCCACTCCTGCGCCCAAATTGAAATCAACCATAATGAACGGACCTTCCTGGCTCGGTGATCGCAATCATGACAACACCAAAAGGAGTTTCAGAAAAGAAACTGACGGTGAATGCAATAGCCACTTTGCACCGCCAAAGTAGGAATTCCAAAGTTCCAAATTAGTCCGTTCTGGGTGGAAGAGTTTCAGTGTAAAGCAATGATATGTTAGTGCTCCTAGAGATATATTTCAAGCCAAAAAAATATTGTTTAACATTTCCGGGCATCAGGTCCAAAACTCTTGCTCCTGCCACGCATTTTTCTACTAGTCATCTCCTTTTGCCCAGAATGGACTAATTTGGGCCTTTGCAATTGCACGTGCAAGTTGTGCTATTGAAGTTTTTTGGACTATGTAGAGGCAGTTTTAGCTACGAGCTATTCCACTTGCCCTGTGACCATTTTCGTCTTCTTTCTGAGGAAATACTTCTAAAAAATATTAATTTCAGCAGAGGATGATTCATCGACGAGAAAACTCCAAGAATCTTGCATACTGCAGAACCTGTGCCTGTGTTTGTCGCAGATACCTTCAATGTTTCTGCCCAAAGAATTGGGTCCAATTTCTAAGCATAGATGCATAGTATTCAATGTTTTTCTTATTTTTTTATTTTAAATGGATTTGCTATTAAAAATAAATTACCTTGCACTCTTCGTTGCTGCCTCTTTTCTGGGTTTAACGCATGTTCTAATTGGCATGGTTAGGTGCTCTCGTACTTCTTCGATCTTTTGTTTACTAATACCAATATACAATGTTGCAGAAAAATCGTTATTCTTGTTTGTAGACATGCAATTATTAAGTTTTAATGATAACAACCCATAATGCAATGGGTTTAATACTTGAGTTAATATGTTGCACTAATGGTAGAATGTATGAAGAACAGAGTTACATGCACACGTTCCAATAATCTAATCTTCCACAAAGCATTTGATGGCAATTAGTAGAAAAGCAAATTTAGTGGTTAAGTTGATATGTTACAATCATGGAATAATGTATCAACAACATAGCTGCAGGCATACGTTGCAATCAAATGTAATCTTCAACAACGCATTCGCTGAAAATTAGTAGATCATGGTTTTGCAACAATGGCGCTAATTTGAAACCAATTCGCGCTTACGAAAACTACCTTCTGCTTCTCTATTTTCCCACTCTTTTATTCCCTCTAGTTTCTCTTCCTGGTTACTTAATCGTTTTTTTCCCGACAATGCGTTGGTTCGCAACTTCACGGATTCATGTGTTTGCATTTCCAACGACTGCTTCCCCTTTCTTTAAATTGACTGTGTACTGTTCCCTGTCCCACAACTGGCACCCCGAGTTCCACCATATACAAATTCACAGTCGGACTTGCGCGTTGGTCGGGTCAACATTGCAATTCTACTTTTTCGTGACCTCCAAACAACATTCGGAGCTCCGGTATATACAAATTGACATATATTCAAAATTGCAACTGTTCTTAGGTCATACGCTTTTCCGTATTACGGTTCACCTATCATGCCCTTTTCTGTGCTGCACATTTTTGCACTGAAAATTTTTGAGAAATACAATTTAATCGTCGGGTCCTCGCATATTTAGTGGAACTATTGTCACCCCATTTTGAAGCCCTTCTATCCGCTTCCCATACTTCTCCATTTGTTCGAATTTCTTTGGCGAGTCGTTGATTTGGTGGGTTGAAGAAATATTCAGTTCGTAGTCGTTGTTTCCCGTATCAACGCCCCTTTGCAATTAGCAGTTGGAAATTATATATAAGATCTTATTACCACGTATGCAATTAGCAATTTCCCTATTTCATACTTAGCCACTTTGGCACAATTCCGCAAATATACAAACCGGTCACTCAACTGTCCCATCATGATCTCTTCCATTTTACACATTTTTCTCTCAAAAATTCCGAAACATGAAATTTCATCGTAAAACACTCGACTATCCTGAATATCCCCGCAACCCTTTTTTCAATCTCATCCGACTGATTTTCAAAGCTTGCCATTCTTTCCTTGCTCTCCACCCTCTCCGTCACCTTCACACTTGTCTATAATAAAAGAAAATAAAAATTTATATATATATATATATATATATATAT
>ML782631.1:264305-290434 GCA_009831015.1 Picea engelmannii | reverse complement strand
TATATATATATATATATATATATATATATATATATATATATATATATATATATATATATATATATATATATATATATATATATATATATATATATATATATATATATATATATATATATATTTATTTATTTATTTATTTATTTTGTTTCTATTTCTAACTTATAAATAGAAAAATATTTTAATTGATGCGATGAATATTCACATACTGTGGTGAATATATGTTTCCTGTGAATATTAATTCTGGGTGAATTTGATGAATATGATCTACAAAAATATTTCCATGGTCACCTTTGATACCTAATTCTAATAGAGGAAGGCCTAACAAATCAACCCTATGACATACTTAGTAAAATTGTGAGATTAAAAGGGCCTCGAATATTTATAAATGAAGACCTCATTCCACAAGATCAAGCTAAATTAGGGAAGGGGGTTCAAAAGGTAAAGGAAGCCAAAAAGGAAGGAAAATGAGTAATAATTCTGAACTGAATAAAACTATTATTAGGAATAGAGACCAAAAGGATGACAATAAATAACAATTTGAGACACTTAGAATCCTTTCTTGGAACTATCAGGGATTTCCTTGGAACAAAGGGCCTATATTAAGTTGGATCCTAAGTGAAATTGATTTTATATTTTTGGTTTAAACTTGGGAGCATGAGGAATCTATGGTCCCTAACATAGATGGATTTATATTGTGGTCAACATGGAACAATAAATCCTCCAGTAGAGGGGTTGGCGACATATCTTGTTACATAAGAACAAACATTTCTCCTCACATTCGTCTTCATAAAAAGTACCCTCTCAATAAATTAATTTGGGAGGAGATTTCAGATATCAATGCTAAGAAGATGTATATAACAATTCATTATTTTGCACCTATTAATTCTACCTTTCATACTAAAAAAAATTCTAGATAAAAATTGTCCCTATAAAATATTAGAACAAGATATTTGCAGTCTGAGAAATGAAGGTAGTATCCTCCTTCTAGGAGGCTTTAATGATAGAACTACAACTAATCAAGCTATTATCTTAAGCAACGATTCCAACTCTAATCCTTTGTGGCTAGACGAGGACCTTGTTTTAGCTAATAGATATAAGAGAAATTCAGAAGACTTGACTGATAATTTATATGGTATTGATATAATCAAGATTTGCAATTCTCAAGATCTAATAATTTGCAATGGTCTAATGAAGTGACCAAAATCTAACAAAATGACTTGTATCCATGGGACGGGTAGTAGTGTTGTAGACTATGTGATATCGTATATCCTTGTTTACAACCAAATAGTAAATTTTGACCTTTTAAATGACCATGAGCCTACTCTAATCATAGACCTTTAACCCTAGCTCTAAACTTTATCATGCACAAAACCCCCCTTGAAGATAACTTTAGTAACCAAAGGCATCTACTTTTTGAAAAAAATAAATTTCATATCTTTTTAAAGATCTTAAATACTGAATTAAATCTTTCATCATATAAAAGAAATATTTAAGACATCTATCATAATTTTACAACAATCCTCTCTACCTCCATAAATTTTTCTCTCAAAGTGTTGTATAAAAATAAGACTAAAATTTCCAATCCTTGGTATGATAATGAGTGTAAACTAGCTAGAAAAACCATTAGGGATGCTTGTAATGATTCTTTGAAATATGATAAGATTAATAGATACAAAGACCTAATTAAAAGGACAAAAAAACACTACATAAATAGAAAGAAAGAAAATCTTTTGCACCTTTCTAATCTAGATCCAAATAAATTTGGGAGGAAAATTTTGAATTGTAAAACTAAATAAATTGCTATGATTCCCGTGACAGACTTGAATTCCTACCTTAAAAATATTTATGAATCCGGTAATGTCTAGACAAAATTCCAAAAGTTTCTATAGAAGATGATGTTTTTTCTAAAGAAGACATAAAGTTTGGTGTTAAGAGACTTGCAAATGGGAAAGTGAAGGACATCTAGGGCTACCAAGTTGAAATGTTAAAAATTGGAGGCCATATTTAGATCCCTCACATATACAAGATCTTCAATTTAGTAGTCAAGTAGAACTTCCCTAAACCTTGGACTCAAAGCCTCATTGTACTAATTTTTAAAAGTGGATATAAAAGTAATCCCTCTAATTATAAGACCATTATGATCATCCCCATTTGATCCAAGCTATATGAAAGTATTTTGGAAAATAAGACAAGCACATCTAGAAATCCACGGAAAAAGAGATAAAGATCAGGCTAGATTTAGAGATTATCATTCAACCTTGGACCACCTTATCACACTTAGGATCATTGTAGAGGAGTGTTGCAACAAAAAAGAAAATCTCCTTTTTTGTTTTGTTTACTTTAGGAAAATGTTTGACACTGCGCCTAGGACCAACCTTTGGAATAGGTTAGAAGAGATAAAAGTTCCCTCCGTGATGAGAGTTTTTGCGGTAAGGTTGTATGAGAACGTTGTTTCCAAGTTTAGGAACACTAAGGGTTGGTCGGAATAAATTAACTGCAATATAGGACTCAAGCAAGGTTGTCCCCTATCCCCTACCGTTTTTGGCATTTACATTAACAAGTTAGAAGATTGTTTACCGCAGGTTGTGTTGGACCAACCCTTTCTAGTATAGTAAGCATCCTTCTTCTCTATTTCGATGAGATTGTTATTATGACAAGGAATCCCTATGACCTTAGTAAGCAGTTTAGAACCTTGAAGGACTTCTTCTCTAGCATATGTATGACTGTGAACATTGGTAAAATAAAGGTTATGATAATTAAATCCAACAAGATCACTTACGATAATTTTGTGTATGACAACAATATATTGGAGGAAGTTCCTTCATAAAAGTATCTTGGAATTCATATTCATCGCAATCTCAATTGGAACCAGAGCATTGAGAAAATGATAAATGGAGGGTGGAAAGATTATTATGGGCTTGAAAATAATTGTAAATTAGTAGACCTTTGGCTACATGATAAGAAAAAGATTCTCTTTGAGACTCTTGTCACTCCTATTATCTTATATGGCTATGAAGTTTGGGGATATAGTATCTCCCGAGAATCTTGGATAAATATACAACATATCCATTTTTTTTTTATAACTTATAATCTCAAAATTAAGGGCAATACACCCTATCCTATCCTCCTCATCAAAGCGAGTGTAAGGTACCATATGTAATATAATATGAAAAAACTATAATATTCAATAGCTATCAATGGAACAACAAAATATTGAGAAGAGCAACACTAGAACTGATACCTTTATTCAGAGAATTCAATGTTCACTTTCCTCGTTGAGGGGGGAACCTCGAGCAGAGCAGATCTCTATTACAATAATTCCCAAGAAAAAGACTTCTCATGCCTCCTACTCTTATTTATACTAATTTTATCTTCTAAAGATCATTCTAGAGGAAGATCCTTCTAGAAGAAGAAGCTTCTATTAGGTCTTCTTACATTGACTTGTTCACATTTATTAAATAGGCCTTATTAACTAATGTCAACCTTTATTACATGGAAATATAAATTATTCTACCTATGTGAGGGGTTAGGGAGGTTAGGTCCCTAACATGCTCTCCCCCTTGAAGTATAGCCCCGTCCTCAATGATTGAGATGAGGAAATTGTTGCAGAATGGTGGCCGACTCCCAAGTGGCATCTTATGGAATTGTATCTTTCCACAACACTAACACTTCCTTGATTGTGCACTAATGGAGATGATGATCATGCTGGTACACGATTACTTGTGGATGCAACCAAATTGAATCTTCTTCATCCAACTTTGGGAGACCGTTTTGAGTGTGGAACTTAGTTCCAATCACCTTATTTAAGCGTGAGACATGAAAAACATGATGGATCTTGGAATGACTGGTCAGAGATAACTAGTAGGCCACTTAACCCACTCGCTTGAGAATTGTATAAGGACCATAAAATTTGGGACCAAGTTTATGACAGTGGTCGGCTTTGAGTGAAGTCTTCTTATAAGGTTGAAAAAAAAGACACACCTGGTCTCCTTCATAAAATTGTTGTCGGAATGACCTTGATCTTCTTGTTTCTTCATGTGATTTTGAGCCATTGCCAAATTTGCTTTGAAGGTACGGAGAATGGCCTCATGAACTGCAATATGTTTTTCAACCTCCTCAACCTTCGAGAAACTTGGAATGTATGAGAGAACCAACGATGGATTTTTTCCATATATTGCTTCAAAAGGAGTCATATGATTAGCTATATGGTAAGATGTGTTGTATCACCATTCAACTAGGGGTAACCACTGAGCCCACTTATTTTTTCTATTATATGCAAAACACCTCAAATATATTTCCAAACACTTGTTGACAACTTCATTTTGGGGATGATGGGTGGTGTTGAGATGCAATTGGTTTCCATGGAGCCTAAACAATTCTTTCCAATTCTTTTGGGTGAAAGTGGGATCTTTGTCAGAGACAATAGAATGAGTCATGCCATGAAGTTTGAAGATATTATCCATGAAAATTTGAGCCACCATGGATGTGGTGAATGGGTGTTGAAGAGAACATAAATGGGAATATTTGAAAATATGATCAACTACCACCATGATGACTAATGTATTTCCCAATTTAGGTAAGCCAACAATGAAATCCATAGAAAATCCTGCCAAATAGTTGGTGGAATCGAGAGCAGTTGTAGTGTGCCCGGAGGCTTGAATGTTTCTCCCTTGTTGCATTGACATAGATCACATTCAGCCACAAAAATGAAAAATTCCTATTTCATGCCATCCTATAAAAAAAATAATGTTTGACCCTTTCATAGGTTTTGGTAAACTCTGAATTCCCAACCGTGGGGGAAGCATGAAGCTCCAAAAGAACTCTAGATTTAAGTTTTGACTATTTTCTTAAATACAAATGGCCTTTGTAGCTAATCTCATCATTGTTCCAAGAGTACCATGAAGAACCTATATAATTTCCTTGCAATTGTTGGATCATGAAAGAAATTTTAGGGTCTTGCAGCCATTCCTGGCGAATATCTTGGAGCCAATATGGTACAATGAATGAGAGAGAAAAGAGGGACACTTCATATTCATACTTCCTGGAAAGAGAATCAACAACCACATTTTATTTTCCCTTCTTTTAAATGATCTGATAATCATAGACAAATAGTTTGGTAACCCATTTTTGTTGCTCCAAGGATGAAATTTCATGTTCCAGAAAATGCTTGAGGCTCTGATGATTGGTTTTAATTTGGAAGTGTTTCCCCAATAGATAAGGACACCAGAGATCCACGACATGTAGAATAGACAACATTTCCTTCTCATAGAAGGATTGGCCCAAACATTGCTCCAAAAGTTGTTTTCTAGTGAAGGCCAAAGGCCATCCTTCTTGCATGAGGATTGCTCCAATTCCTTTCCCGGAAGCATCACATTCCAGGACAAAAGTCTTCTTGAAGTCGGGAAGGGCCAGGACAAGAATTGTGCACATAGCCTCTTTCAAGGCGTGTAAGGATTGATCAGCTATTGGATTCCAATTGAAAGAATTGTTTTTAAGGAGAGCAGTGAGAGGTGTTGCGATTTTTCCATAATTATGAACAAACTTGCGATAATATCCCGTTAAACCCAAAAAAACATGCAATATATTGATAGTTTTTTGGCGAGGCCAATCTTGCATAACTTTAATTTTTTTAGGATCCACCCTTACACCATCCTTTCCGACAATATGACCCAAGTACTCCACTTTCGAGGTGCCAAAGGCACATTTAGATTGTTTGATGAAACGTTGGTGTCAAGAAATTAGATGGAGAAATTTATCCACATGGGAAAGATGGGATGTCTATGTTTTACTATAGATGATAATATCATTAAATAAAAATAAGACAAAATGATGGAGAAAAGGATGGAAGACATGATTCATGAGACTTTGGAAAGTGGAGGGGGAATTACACAGGTCAAAGGGAATGACTAAGAAATCATAGTGACCCTCATGAGTTCAAAATGCAGTCTGGGGAATGTCTTCCTCTTTCATATATATCTGGTGGTATCCATAATGAAGATCAAGTTTAGTAAAGTATTGAGCACCACTCAATTCATCAAATAAATCATCAATGAAATTAATGGGGAAATTGTATTTAATGGTCATTTTGTTGAGGGCACAAATGTATGGATACATGTTCCACGTTACTTCTTTTTTGAGGACCATGACCACAGGAGAAGAATAGGGGTTGTTACTAGGACGAATGACACCTGCGTCAAACAATTCTTGAACATTTTTCTCAATTTCATTCTTCTAGGAAAAGGGATGATGACAAGGGTGACCATTGGGAGGAAGAATGCCTAGAACCAAAGGAATGAAATGATCATGAACATCACGGGAAGGGGGAAGTCCACGGGGAGTGGAAAAAATAGTTTTGTGTTTGGAGAGGAAAGATTGGAGGTCAGGATGGACATAGGGTTTCTTAACTTCTTGAATGGCATGGATTTTGGAAATAATTCCCGAATGACATTTTTTGGGGATATTTTCCACTCAATGGGAACTGATGATCTCAGGGGAGCCTATTTTGATGCCTTGGAACTTATACCATTGGACTTCCTGTTGGAATTGCATGGTTAATTCCTTAAAATCCACGAGGATGGGATCGAGAGTGTGTAACAATTCGACACCTAGCACAATGTCACAACCACCCATGTCGATAGAAAACATATGATATTTCAGGTTGTACTGACCAATTTGGAGACACACATTTTCACAACGCCCCCCACATTTCATGGAACCGCCATTGAAAATCATGATTTGAAAATTGTTGACGACACAGATATAAAAATTGGTTTCTTGAGAAATGCGAGGATGAATAAAGTTATGGGTTCTTCCACTATCAATTAGGATGATGACCTTCCAATTTTTAATGTATCCAATTAGCTTGAGGGTTTGGGGAGTAGAGAATCCAGTGAGGGAATTCAATGAAATGATTGGTTCAATTTATGGTGGATCAGATAGTGGAGTGATATTATTTGGCTCAAGTATCTCTTCCATAGGAGGAGCCTCTACCTCTTCATCAGACACATCCTTAGAGATGGCCATAAAAAACTTATGTTCCTTACACTTGTGCTTTGGAAAATATTTTTCATCACAATTATAGCAAAGGCCCTTGAGTTGGCGTACATCCATTTCTACCTGAGTTAGTTTATGGATCTTGAGAGGGGTGGGATGAGGAGTAGGATTGGGAGGGCAAGGGCGAGGAAGAAAATAGGTTTTTTGATGCTGGGAAAAAATAACCCATTGTGCTTCCTTGGCATGTTGAGTAGCTTCCAACCAAGTCTAGCGATGAGTCATGAGGACCTGGGCTCATATTTCATCCTTGAGGCCACCGATAAATCATTCCCAGAAAAAGGTATCTTCCATTCCCTCTATTTTGAAAGACAATTGCTCAAATGTGGTGATAAACTCTTTTTTGGTACCAAATTGTTTCAATTTGGTCAAACGACCCAAGGAGTATGTGTCAACGTCAAAGCATTCATAAAGTTCAGTCACAAACTGTTTCCAAGCAACATATCCTTTGCGTGATTTTCTACACCATTTCCAACGTTCAATATCTAGATAAAGGACACTGTAACGAAGTTTAGCCAAGTCATCAGTGATGCCATGCAAGGAGAAGTAATTCTTCATTTGAGTGACCCAAGTAGTGGGATCCGATCCATCAAATTTGTTCATCTCTACTTGTGGAAGACATAGATCACAATGAAAGGGGTTATATTGAAAAGGTTGGGAATTGGAGGAAGCCATGCTTTTCAGGTTAGAAGGTTGTTCAGATGAGGTATGGACTCCAGGAAATGACAGTTTTTCCAAGACCTTGGCAGTAAAGGAGTCAACCTGAGAATCAAGGTGGGATGCAAGCTGGTTTTCAAGGTGGGAATTGATGTCCTTCTTCAATTCCTATTTCATGTAGTCCATTTTGGTATCTATGTGGGTATTGATGTGATTTTCAAGTTCTTGGTTGCGGGTGTTGGACACGGTGAAGGGGAAACACAAGAAGAGGTGGAAAAGAAGGGTGTTTGAAAAGAGCGGGTGGGTCCATGAAAAAAAATATATTACAAGTGATATATACCACTGCGATCAGTTTCATAAGGGGAATCCAATGGGATAGGTCCCAAATCAGGGTGTCGAGACCACGAGAAAAAAGGCTTAAAAATGATAGGTATCATTGCAATCAAAAAAAGAATAGGAGTCAAATGGGAAAGGTTTCAAATAAGGGTGCGTGAAGGCCCCAAGCTTATTTTTTTTACTCCTACTGAGTTATACTCCGATCTAAATAATACTACAGTGGTGAAATGCCCAAATTCTTAACAGGAAAAAATGTGTAGCAATTTTGCAACTAGAATGCAGGAGGCAAGGTTGCACGACAATAGATCTTGTATGTTCCTTGTTTGTTCTGTGTACGTCCCAAGGGTTAGGGTTTTATAGGGTTATTACAGACAAGGGTTTACCTTGTTCTATAGTTCTCTGATATACGAGTGGGGTCAAATAGTAGTACTCAACCCAATATCTCAGGGAACTAACTAAGGAGGATAGATTGTACCCTTAGTTGTACTACCCGATTACCTAGGTACTAGAAATTTCTTCCCGAGTACTATTCTCGATGGCACTATAATGGTCAAGAGGCTGATCGATTGATCTATAGTGGATTTAAGGATACTTAGGCTAGTTTGTATACATGTGTTGTCTAATGCGCTACCACTCTAAGGGGTACCAACATGGGTTACATGGGTGTCCAACAATGTGAGCTTAAAAAACTTTTGTATTTCTTGCATGTATGCTTCCCTGGCTATGGATTTATGCATGGAACAACATATCACGATAGTTTTAAGATGTCATAACACGTCTCTAACCTAAAACAATTTAAGCCACAATTCCTACCAAGGAAAGTGCTTTGATACCACTTGTAAGGTACCAGATGCAATATAATATGCAGAAACAACAATATTCAGTAGATATCAATAGAACAACAAAAATATTGAGAAGAGAAACACCATAAATGATACTTTTATTCAGAGAAATAAATGTTCACTTGCCTCTTCGAGGGGGAAACCTCCAACAGAGCAGAGCTCTATTACAATAATTCTCAATACAAATACTTCTCACGCCTCCTACTTTTATTTATACTAATTCTATATTCTAAACATCATTCTAGAGGAAGATCCTTCTAGAAGCAGAAACTTCTATTAGGTCTTCTTACATTGACTTTTTCACATTTATTAAATAGGCCTTATTAACTAATGTCAACCTTTATTACATGGAAATATATTATTCTACCTATGTGAGGGGTTAGGGAGGTTAGGTCCCTAACAATGAGCCTTTCCCCCATTGGGATCACAACTATGATTAGGTACTTAATGTACAAGAACAAGATAAACAACATGGATAACAAGAGGCTCCCCAAAATTTCTTCATACTCTAGCCAAAATCACCAACGAATCAAGCGAGGATGGCATAATGATGCCAAGTCTTGGCTAAATCATTGGGGACTAAAAAAAGTTATTCTGCAGAATAAAAATTCTATTAAAAATATTGTGCAAGGTAAATTGAAGAAGAATCTATGGTGTGATAAAGAATTAGATGATAAAAGAAAATTAATATATATAAGGAGGTGGTTAACCCTAACCTTAAATATCAAAAGTATCTCTTTGTTTTGACTAGCATAAAGAAGAGAATCAATATTGCTAAAATAAGAACTAATTCTCATGAGATGCATAGTGAAATTGGGTGTTGGGTAATCCCCAAAACACCATGGAAAGAAAGAATATGCCACCTTTGTGACACCAAGAGGGTTGAAGATGAAAAACACTTTCTCCTAGAATGCCCTGTGTATACCCATATTAGATCCCAATTTCAAAATATTTGTCACAATACATACCTTCCTAACCTTCTAAGTCATCAAAACTTTAGATATCTTGGAACGCTTTTCGTAATGCTTTTCAATCATCGAAATAACATTTTAAGGAAATCCAAGTAATCTCTTACTTTTTTTAAGGTCTGATAGACCAATTTTGGTCTCAATAGAGGTTACCCACCACCACCACCACCACCATTATTTTTTTATCAACTAAAGAAAATCTTTATTTCTTTTCCATTTTAATTACTAACTATTAATAAAATCCATTCTTTGTTTTTATTTTTATTATTGAAAATTAAATAAAAAATCATTATCCATAAATTCAAAAAATCTACATTGCTATTATTTTATTTAATTAATAAAAATAATAATCTTTTTTATTTCAATTTCTAACTCATAAATAAAAAATCTTTATTAATATTATTTTTTTCAATTAATAAAAATAATAATATTTTTCTCATATTTCAAAGATCTTTATTATTATTATTATTTTAGTCCATTAATAAAATAAGAAATTTTTTATTTCTAAAATTATTTTTATTATTTTTTTAATCAACACCGGATATGGGTATGGGTGCTAGCCGGATATGGGTGCATGGGCACAAACATGTCACTCCAAGGATTTGAACCTGGGTGGGGAGGATAACAATCATTTATCCCAATCACCTAGGATACATCCAATAGACACCAAAATACAATTATCCTGCTCAATCATAATTTAATAAAAGAATAACATGTGAATGGCTACTCATGGAATATTATTAATTTAATAAAAGAATAACTTGTGAATGGGTACTCATGAAATATTATTAATTTTGTTAAATAAAAGGAAGCAATATAACTGAGGGTTATTAAAAGAATAAATTAAAATAATAATTCTTAGCAACTAGGGAAGTATTTACATACAAAATGCCTTAAAGTGTTTGGCCAACATGCAAACCAAGGAAATGTTTTTGGAAAATTAATGGTGTGACTCACCCTTAGAGTCTAGAGTCTGGCCATGGTTTGAGAGAAGTCTATGCACCTTGTATGGCTGCGGGCCTTGGCTTGTGCTCAACAACAAGAAACCATGCACATCTGTAGAATAAAACTATTGAGTAATTAGGAAAATACTATTATGATGAGAAATAAAAGGGAAATTATTCATGAAACTAAGTTGAAAAAATTAGTTAATGATGATCACAAAGGGCATAGGATATGGATCTACAAAAATAATAACTAAAATGTTGATCAGGTGGGTAGATCCAAGTAAGATGGAGGAGGATAAAGATTTTTTAGGGTCCTATCTTAACTTCCCTGCTTTAGGTTACCTAAAAGTTAGTCAATTAATGTATGTGGTCATATTATTTGAATAAGGCTCATTAGATAGTAGTGGATATTTATTTAATGTAAAATGGTCCTGCTTATTAAATAAGGACTACTAGGTAGTTGGTACTCATTAATGATCGAACCATAGGTACTTAGCGTTTTTCTATTGAGAATTTGTTTAAAGAGATAAGATGCTATGGAATGTTTTTGTGAATATTGTTGAATTCTGAACTTTTCTTACTGAAAGGTCACCCTACCTTAAAATGTAAGTGAACATTGTGTTCTTTCTTATGATTATTATAATACAAGGGTATATTTCACATATTTCATCTTGTTTCTCTTGTATATGTTTTTTTGCATTTATAATATCTAAATACCTGGCTTTTGTTTCAATTCTAAGGGTTAAGGAACACACCATGTGGTATTAGAACTCTTTCCTTAGGTAGCACACCTCCAAATTTTAGCAATCAGTTTTTAGGCTAGAAATGTTTTTCAATGTCTATAAATAACATAGTATTTGGAAATCAATGAGTGAACCCATGGTCAGTGATGAAAACACAAAAAATAGAAGTTGTGTCACATGGTTGGACACCCTTTTAACCTTTGATGGTAGCCCTTTGAGTAGTATTTCGTCAAACTTCACCTATATATGGAATTGTCTTCCACATACCTTAGGGTATATCAAAATCCATTTAGGTGCACTTGAAACTAGCCTTACATAAATGTATGGCTATCCATTGCTATAGTAAAGGGGTGCCTTTGTTGGTACCCCTTTGAGTAGTATTTCTTAAAACTTCACCTATATATGGAACTGTCTTCCACATACCTTAGGGTATATCAAAATCCATTTAGGTGCACTTGAAACTAGCCTTCCATAATTGTATGGCTGTCTTATTGCTATAGTACATTGAAAATAACACTCGAGGAGATCACTCTCACATACTATGAAATCAGGTAGTACAACTAAGGGTAAGGTCCATCCTCCTTAGTTAGTGTCGAGCAAGATATGGTTGAGTACTATTGTTGGAAACCCTTTGATATATCGAACAACTATAACACTTTACACTCATTTTTCGTTAGAACCCTAGAAACCCTAACATCTATAGTCTACTAGTGAATTGAGTTTCAAATTAAGACTTTAAGAATTGCATTACATGTGGGAATGGATCTTATAGAAGCACAACACCATCACCTACAACAAATTAATGAACTTGACAAAAATCATCAAATTTCCTTGCATCAAACCTCTCTCATTCAATAATAAAGGGCTAGATGGCATGACAAATTGATCAAGAGGAAGTAGTTTAAAGAAGGTGATTGAGCTCTTTTATTTGATTCTAGATTCAAGGATTTAAAGGGAAACATTCCACCTATTGGTTAGGTCCATATGAAATTGATACTCTCTATGACAATGGTTTGGTAAAATTTTGTACTATTGATTAGGAAATAACCTCTTTCATAGCCAATGCTCATCAAATGAGGTTATATATAATTCCATTGTCCAAAGATGAGTTTGTTAAAAATTTGATTAAGCAGTCCGAGTTGGAGATTGTAAGTAGGAAGGTAGTAGCATTTGCATAATCAACAATATTCATGGAACATGACATCACAAAACCATTATTCGATAGGATGTTGTCAAAGACCAACAACTACAACAAATTGGAGAAGTCACAACAACAACATATTCAAGCAAAGGAAATAAAATCATGCAACAAGAAGCTACCAAGTATTAAGACAAAAAATAATTGAATTTTGATGGATTGAACATCATTGATGGAAATAAGAAAGTAGGAATATAAGGAAATCCTATTACTTGGTTTTCTTTCATGTAACACCCTTAATTTCAAAACTTTGAGGACACAACTTTTTGAAGGAGGGTACTATGATATAACCCCAATGGGGACATATACATGGGTTTAAATGTATATGATATGACTCGAAAGGGGCATATATAGAGTTAAATTTATATGTAATGAGGCAAATGTATATGCAATAATGGTTAGCCTAATAAAATGGGCCATATGTGCAATGCATGGATAAGTATATATAGAGATAATGTAGTCATTATTGAAGGGGATGCAATTGAGATGTATGAAGATATTGTTGTATTTGGAGGAGGTTATCCTACTCTTTAAGGAGTTATTTTGTAACTCATATCTCTTATCTATCTTGGAGTTGTGCTCCATGCCCACATTTGGTATGTATGGTGTGTACTTTGATTTCTTATAATATTTTAAGGTTTTGATCCATAACAAATGGTGATGAGTTAACTCACTTTCAAATGAAATAGTGAATAATAGCTATTTTCACTACCAATTAACAATTAAACTATAATGCATTTTATATCTTCTAAAACATAAAAAATAAAAGATACAAAATACTTAATTCATATTTGAAAAAAATACACAAAATTCTTATTATATATTTACATCAAAATTAATTTAAAAAAAAACATAAAATATTAAATAAAAAATATAATAACCCTATAAAATGATTATAAAATATGTTTTACCTCACTTTGTGGGACATGTTTGAGGGACATGCACTCTATCAAATGTTATACATGCAATCGTTTTGTTGAACTATCCAATCTTTATCAAATAGTTGTGGATATTTTTGGTGTTTTGAAATGTACTTCTTATCAAATTCTACAAATGCAATCATTTAGGTAGACTTTTTATTTTGAATCTTTCAACTTAGATGGTGGAAGGTCACCCAACATATTTTCGTTTGAGGACATTTGTAACCCAACAATCAAATATGTTGAGATGTAAAAGTTTCATTTATTGAAGGGGATTATGATGCAAGGGGTCAATATATTGAAAGTTATTCGGCATCACATTATGAATACATGCAACTAATCTCAAAGGTCATTGGGTAAGTCAAGTTTAAATTGCCTTCCACATGATAAAATGGTCACATATTAATCATGACATTTTATCATAACAACTTTATCTTCCACTAAGAAAGTGATAAATATATTTACCTATGTAAATAACAAAAGGATGGCAATGTTGATAAGTACTATTAATTTTTTTTACCTATTATGAATAAGTATTATTATTTGTTTTGTCTAATAATTTTATTAACTTGTTTTTTAATTAAATAATACATGTTTATATGAGGACGATATAATTTTTTTAGTAATATATGTTTATATTTACAACCACACCTTGTTAGCATTGATACTCATTATAAGGATTAGAATAATACATCACAATATGGTAAACATGTCCACATTTGCAGCCACTTGAGTTGGAAGTGAATTTTTCCTACATAGATGTTTAAAGATTTAGAAATAATGGAGATTAGTTAATAATAGAAAAAACTGAATAATGGTTTCAACAGTCTGGGGTCTCTTGTCTCACAAATAAGGGGTTTCATACACCAATTTGGTGTGCTGGCTTCGCTGTGACCTTAAAAATAGATTATTATTAATACAGCTTGAGTGGGCCTAATGGTTAATAACATGTGTTTTCTCTTAAGAGGTCACAGGTTCAAATCCAAAGGGGTAGGGTATGTATATCTTCGTAGATGAGCTCCAGGTGCTTCCTCGTCTGAGAGAAGCCAGTTCCATTTTATTTCTTCCCATTTTATTTCTTCCCATTTTATTTCTTCCCATTTCATTTCTTCCAATTTCAAGTTGGTATCAATTTCAAGTTGGTATCAGAGCGAGTTGAGTCCTGAAGGTTGAGAGGCAGATCACTGCTTCTTCTCGGGTTCTAGAGTAGAGATCGTTGTTGGACTGCAGTCGCTGTGAGAGGGCATCAAAGGAAAAGGCATTCCAGTCGCTACGAGCTAGCAATTGACTACTCATCGCTGCTTCTTCTCGGTCGATAGGGAGATCAAGAGCTTCTATTCTCCTCGATTTCTAGAGAAGTACTTGTTGCATATACTTATCTTGTTGTGTATTCTTATCGCTGGGATCACTGCAACAATTATATTTCTAATCTTTTTGGGATCGCTGGGATCGAGACAACAATTTGGAGGAGATATCACTGCTAGGATCTCTGGGATGAAATAAAATCGCTGCGCAGAGTCATTGAATTTGATATGAGCATACACCCATTTGACGCACAATTCATGTATAGGGACTTTATATTTTTTTGCATGCTTTCGGTTGGTAGGCCAACCAACTACGCAGTTGTATTGTTGCTAGACGGAGTATTGTATTGTCGCTCGATTTTCTGGAAGAACTGCACCTCTCTTTGTTGCTCAATTTTTTGGAAGAACTGCGTCTCTCTGTATAATTGAGAACAATTTCTACATGTTATTGATTGGGAATTTTAGAATAGTTACACTCCTTCCTTTGTAATCTTCAAACGTCTCCTGGTAATATTCAAAGGAATATTCTGAGATCTGAATGCATATTTTGTCTTTGCCATAATTGTTAAACCTCCTCTGCGGATATGCAATTGGTGGAAAAAGGGTAGTGCTAGATAAAGCCAGATCGTTGCTGCAACAAAACACTTATTTCCACCATTTATGTCCCATCTTCTTATACAAATTCTCATGATCGCCGCTGATCCCTCGTGATTTTAATCGTTCATATCGGTAATTTGGTGATTTGGGTTCGTGTAATTTGGTGATTAGAGAGATAATAAATAAAAAGGAGATCGTTGTTGTTGGATTAGATCAATATAAAAATTACAACTAGTTCACTTCTCTAATTATCAGATTGTTTTTTGAGCTATAAGTTTCATTGTTGTTCGGAGGTATCTTGCTGCGAGTGTGTTGCGTGAAAGAGTTTGCAAGGATGGTGAATCTACTTGCTCAAACTTATCTCAATGAAAGCCAATAAATTGGATGGCTCGAATTTCGTTAATTGGAAATTAAAAATGAAGACTTTGATGGAAGGTTATGACGTTTGGACGATCACGAAAGGATATGAAGCGCGGCCCAAGTGCGACATCAACAACAATCCAAGATTGGGATAAGAGGGAGAACAAAGCCAAGGTATTATTACGAATGTCAGTGAAAGATAATATAATTCATCACATTAGATATGCTAAGACTTCTAGTGAAACCTAGAAAGTACTTAAATATTTGTATGAGACTAATAATACAAATCACATTATTTTTCTGAAGAGTAAATCGCTAAGTATTAAAATGGACATAAATGAGTTTGTTAGTACTTTTCTTGGGTGAATTAAAGACATGAAATATAAATTGGGAGATATAGGAGAAAAAGTGTCAAACACTGATCTTGTCACAATTACCCTAAATGGAATGCTAGAGGATTATAAAATGTTTATAATAGGCCTTGCAGCATGAGAGAAAGCTCCCACCTTTGAGGAATTGACAGGTATATTGCTGCAAGAATAAGAGAGGTGAACGAATTTGAAGTCTCATAATTCAGACTTAGCACTATGGACAAAGAAGAGATTCCCTAAAGGGAAACCAGGGGAAGGAGGAAGAGGAGGAAATTCATTTAAGAGGAAGTCATTTTCAAATCCAAATCAAGGTATGCCATCTAGTATAAATGAACCTAAGTGCTTCTATTGTGGTAGGACTGAGCATCTTGCCAAAGAATGCTATAAGAAGAAAAATGATGAGGCTAGGAATAAAAATAGAAAACATTCAGGACATTTTGCAGAAGAAAACCCGAATTTTGATTCAAAAGATCTTATATTGTTTGTGTCTAATGTTGCACTGTCTGCTGAAATTGATGATGTTGACGCATGGTTTGTTGATTCTGGAGCTTCAATTCACATGACATGTAACAAGAATTGGTATATAAACTTTAAAGAAACAAATAATGGTGCCCATATTTATCTTGGAGATGACCATTCTTATCAAATCAAGGGATATGGAGATATTCCAGTAACACTTCCGAATGGTACTGTCAGACACATTCGCAATGTTGTGTATGTCCCTGGGATAAAGAAAAAAATGATTTATGTTTCTACAATTACATATTAGAATTTGATGGTTGATTTCTTCAAGACACATTGTATAGTGAAGGACTTGCAGGATCATTACAGGAATGTTTCCTCAGGAGTCAGAGTTGGAGGTGTATACAAACTTGATGTCACCAAAAAGAATCATCAAGCATTGAATTCTACAACTATGCCTACAAAAACTCTTTGGAACCAAAAGTATGGTCACATTAATTATCATGATTTGTTATTATTACAAAACAAAGTATGGTTGAAGGACTCCCTATGCTGAAGAATGAATATGTTTCTTGTGAAGGTTGTGCATTAGGAAAGATGCACAAAGATGAATTCCCCTCTAATCTTGATAGGATAAAAAGAGATCTATTAGAACTCGTGCACACTGATGTTTGTGGACCAATGCAGACAAGGTCGCTAGGAGGTGCTTATTATTTCTTATTGTTTATTGATGATGGCACAAGGTACACATGGGTTTATTTCCTTAGGAAAAAGAGTGATGTTTTTTAATACTTTAAGGAATTTAAAAACACGGTGGAGAAGCAAACAAGAAAGTCCATCAAAATCCTCCGCTCAGTTCAAGGGGGAGAATACAGATTAGGGAAATTCATCAAGTATTGCAAAGATCATGGAATAGTACAACAATTTATAGTACCCCACACTCCATAGTAGAACAGATTTGCAGAAAGGAAAAACAAAACTCCCGTAGAGTGTGAACGAAGTATGATGAAAAGTAAGAATATATCAAATGATTTTGGGTTGAGGCCATTAGCACTGTTGCTTATTTAAAGAATAGAAGTCCAACAAGTTGTCTTGATCATAAAACTCCTTTCGAAGCCTTGTATGATTCTAAACCAACAGTTAATAATTTTAGGATATTTGGGTGTAAATATTTTTCACATATTCCAAAGGAGAACATGAAGACGCTTGATGCTAAAGCTATCAAATGTATTTTTATAGGGTAATATTCAGAATTTAAAGCATATAAATTGTTTGATCCATCTACTCACAAAGTGTTTGCAAGTAAAGATGTAATTTTCCATGAACAAGAAGAAAGAAACAATGAAGACAACATTCATGAAGGATGGCATGTACTTTTTGAAGATGAAGAGGTCAAAGAAGAGAAACACCAGGAAGAAAAGGCACCCAGTGACATGGATACATCCAATAGTGAAATAGAATCTTCACAAAACTAAGAAGAAGTCACCAAGCAATTGAGAAGATATTTACGACAGGTTAGTCCACCTAAAAAATATAAATATTATGCCTTGATGAGTATTATTTCAAATGTCATAGAACCCATGAGTTTTAATGAAGCTAATGAACATGAAGATTGGAGAAAAGCAATGGATGAAGAATATGACTCTATAATGAAAAACAAAACTTGGGAATTGAATGAATTGCCTAAAGATAAAAATCCCATAGGATTTAAATGGATAGACAAACCTAAATTCAAAGAAGATGGTAGTATATATAAATATTAATCCATCTTGGTGGAAAAAGGGTACTCACAGAAGGAGTGCATTGATTATGCAGAAACATTTTCACCAGTAGCTAAATTAAACACTATAAGAATGTTAATTTCACTAGCTACAAAGTACCATTGGAAGCTTCACCAATTAGATGTAAAATCTTCATTTCTGAATGGTGAGTTAAAGGAGGAGGTGTACCTTACTCAACCAAAGGGGATTGTGAAAAATGGTCAGGAACATTTAGTGTGTAAATTAAAGAAAGCATTGTATGGACTGAAACATGCATTTAGGTCATGGTATGAGAAGATAGATTGCTTCTTTCTTTAGCAGGGTTTTATGAGGAGCAAAAGTGATCCAAATCTGTATACCAAGTTTGATGAAAAGGGACATGTTGTATTGATTTCCTTATATGTTGATGATTTAATTATTATAGGAGATTCAGAAAAATTGATTAGTGGAATTAAGAAGCAAATGTCACAGGTATTTGAAATGAAAGATCTTGGTGAGTTAGATTACTTCCTAGGTCTTGAAGTTTGGAGAAATGCTAGTCAAACCTTTGTGTCTCAAGGTAAACATGTCAAATAAGTACTTAAGAAGTTTAAAATGGACCAGTGTAAAGTTTCTTATGTTCCAATGCAACAAAACATGAAACTTTACTGTGATGATGGTTCAAAGGAGGTAAATGGTATAGTGTATAGACAGATGGTGGGAAATTTGAACTATCTCACTACAACCAGACCTGACATAGCATATTTTGTTAGTGTGTTAAGTCAATTTATGGAAAAACCTCTAGAAATCCATTGTAATGCAGCGAAAGGTGTACTCAGGTATCTCAAAGGCACAATTGATCATGGTATTAAATATACTGATTCATTCGATGTTAAGCTGACAAGTTACTCTGATTCAGACTGGGCTGGAAATCCAGATGATCAGAGATCTACTACAGGTTATGCTTTTGGCATTGGATCCGGGATTGTTTCATGGAGTAGTTAGAAGCAATCTACGGTATCTTTGTCATCCACTGAGACATAATATAAAGCATTGTGTGCTACAACTTGTGAAGCTATTTGGTTGAGAAGACTAATTCAATATGTTGGAGAAGAACAAAGGAAAGCTACAATAATCAAATGTGATAACCAGAGCTCAATCAAGTTGGAAAATAATCCATTTTATCATTCAAGGACAAAGCATGTTGATACTTAATTTCATTTTGTTCGAGAAAAGATGCAGTCTAATGACATTGTTTTAATGTATTGTAATACTAGTGAAAATGTTGCTGATATTTTTACTACGCTTCTTGGGAAGATAAAATTTGAAATGTTTAGGGAGATGTTAGGTGTGGATGTCAACCCTTTCTCCATTAAAGGGGAGACTTAGAAATAATGGAGATTAGTTAATAATGGAGAAAATCGAATAATGGTTCCAACCATCTAATGGTTTCAACCATCTAAACTGTTTATCCTCCTATATACTGTTCTCTTTAATTGATTTAATAAAATGTACAACGTTACTTTGTTTTGATGGCCTCTAGGTGTTGCTTTGCCTGAGAGAAGTCGATTCCATTTTATTTCTTCCTATTTCAAGTTAAAGTTGATAGGACATTGGTGAATTGTTAAGTTCTTTGTGTTAATTTTAATATGACCTCCGGGTGTACCACACACCCCGAGGAATGACATACATGTTAGATGAGGTTTGAACCAATAACATCGTAAGGAGTGCTTTAATAGTACACTTTACATCTCCAAAAGAAAAAAATATTTTGAATTTAAATAAAATAATTATAAAAATTATAACCAATAATAATACATATTAAACAAAATAGATATAAACGGAAATGAAAATATATTGTTAGATATGGAAGAGAGAAATTTAATACATACATTTAATATAAAAATTATTACATAACAAATAAAATGATATGAGATTTAGATAAAAATAAAATATTACATAGAAATATTGTTACAATGTAAATATGTATCTTGAGAATAATTAAAAGTGTATTTTTACATATTCATGACGATGATGGTGATTAACGCCAGTGAGATCAAATTGGCTTATTAGACCTTAAAAAGGTAAGGAATTACTTGGAATCCTTTACAATTTTATTTCTGTCCTCGAAAAACATTAAGAGAAGTGTTCCAAGGTCACCATAGTTTTGCTTATTTAAAAGGTCATGAAGGTTGGTAGTGTGACAATTCTTTTGAAATTGAGATCTAATCTAGGTATGTGCTAGACATTCTAAGAGAAAGTGCTTTTCATATTCAATCATGTTAGTGTCACAAAGGTGCTAGATTATTTCATTCCACGACTCTTTCATACCACGACTTTTTGGGAATTGACAACCTCTAGCTTCATTGTAGAACTCATGAGAAATAGTTCTTATTTTAGCCAAATTAATTTTTTTCAACACTTGATAAATTTAAGATTAACATAAATTTATAGTTGTGACCTCCAAGAAAGAAACACACGTTCTTAACCATTAGATTCACTCAAATTGTATTTGTTTTAATTTTACTAGATTAAAAAATATTTTTTATTAAATAATATAAAATAATTAAAAAATAAAATTTCATATTTTTATATTCAAAATTAAAAGGAATTTATAACCATATTACCATACTCATATCTATTTTTATTGAAGAATGTTTAGAGTACTATCTATGTTTTCTTTATATCTCACATCATACAAGAATTGCGATAATGAATCCAACAATTCATTAACGTTAGCGACTCTATAGATATATGAAGGTGATCTTTGTAGGAGAACCGCTAAACGATTTGAGTAGTCGTCATGAAGCACCTTAATACCAATGAACATAGGATGCTCATTGGCTTATTTTTAAGAATTTTATTATACACTATGAAAGTATGAATAATAGTTTATGGGGAATTTTCTTTAAAATTATTTAGATGGTTAAAGTTTAAAAAAAGAAATGATAGATTAAAGATTATAAATAACTTAAAAAATGTTAGAACCTTAAAATCAATGGAAGCATAATATTTATTATTGGTTTATTTTAACATTTGTTTTATAAAATATGAAATTAAAATAATAAATTAGATTGAATTTTATTTAAAAGGATTGAAATTATCCCATAAAAAAACAATGAATTAAAATAAAATCTATACTAAATTAGAGTGAATTTTGTTTAAAAGGAATGCAATTCTAACAATTAAAAAATAATGAATTAAAATAAAATCTAATTTTATTAAAAAAAATATTTTATCCAATTCTCAACTTACTCTTTATCAAAATAATACTAAATATCATATATTATTTAAAAATCAAATATAAATAAATTAATATAATCATTAAAAAATAATACCAAATATTATATATATATATATATATATATATATATATATATATATATATATATATATATATATATTAAATAAAAGTAATTATATATTATAAGTTCACAAATAAATTTGGCATTACAAAATATGGAGTTTGCTATCTGTCCTGCCACAGTTGGGAAACTAGGACAGGTGGCTATCAAAATTCAAGTGCAACTGTAATTGTTTGGACATGACAGTAAGAATGTCTAACTGACAAAAAATGTCACAACAATCGACTAAGTAGTGTCCATGGTCGACTGCCATACAATGCTAGATAGAGAATCTCAATTCTGTGTGTAATTAACTTAACCAAAAGAAAAACATTAACCTGGGGGAGCTAGTCCAAGTGCGAGCTCAGTCTCGACCAACCATGGGTGTTGTAGGCTGGGATAAATTTCTAGCCGCATGTTGGGCATATTTTGCTTCCAGGAGCTTCCGTCATCGTGTCGAATAGGAGGTCGATACATTGTCCTAGGATTTGTTGAATGTGTGTCTGGTCATCCATTTTCTTTCGTAGCTCGAAGATGAGCTGAAGGTGCTCATTTGGAAGTCGAATTGGTGTGGGCGAAGGAGGCTCCTCCATCCGTTCTGCATCCATCTCCAAGTTTACATCCACTGCATCCACTACATCCACTGCATCCACTACATCCAATGCATCCACTGCTTCCATTGTTGTCATTGGAGTAACCACTTTCCAGTTGGGAGGAATTTCTTCCGCCACCAAGCATTCTCTAGTGCCATAAAAATGGTTCAGAGTGTGGGTGTTCGGGGGGGAATTTCTTGGGTGAAGGCTAGGCGAAGGGGAAAAATTCTCAGGAGGGAGAATTTCCTTCTTGATTTTGCAACTGTCAGGGTCGTTAGTGGAATTGGGGGTAGGAGACCGGGGTTACTGAGGCTAATTATGGATCTGGTCGAGACGATTGGTAATGATGAGGGCTAACTAAGAGGGGAGAAGTCTGTTGTGTCTGGTAAGGGTGATGTAGTACAATAGACCCCTTATAGAGTTTCCCCTCTCTCTAGGCATGGTGTGAGCGTTTAGATGAGGATTGGGCTAGATAAACAATGGAAGAATGACCGTGGGCAGCCAAAAAATCGAGCGCAAGGAGAAAATGAAATGGGAGAGCCAGGGAACTGTCGAGCACATGGCGAAGAGAAAGTCGAGGAACAGTCGGACACAAGGAATGGAAAGAATGGGAGAATGTTCCAGAGCACAGGCCTTCATAGTTCCTGACGAATTGACACGGGCGAGAGCCATGAAGGCCGAGGTGACTGCTAGCTTGGTGAAGGTACCTTTCTTGGTATACCCATCCTGGTTCGCACAAGGCTGCATTAAGTTTCCTTAGAGTGCCCAACACACTGCCATTAATCCACGATGAGTGAGGGTCATTCAATCTAGAGGGAAGGGAGGCTGGCGGAAGGGATTAATAGCTCCCTACACGTCCTAACTCTACATGTCACCCTTTTCATTCCACCTATCATCCCATCCGGGAACCAAATATGATGGGTGACCCACAAGTTGAGGTACTTGGTCGAATCACACTGTCCTTCAACAACTGCTACAATGTCTTCTTTACTTCATTCTCTTCTAGAATAGATTGTCTATACAACCCAATATTCAGAAATGAGGAGTCTGGAAATAACTGTATTTTATGCTCCACATCCTTCTTGGGTGGTATCCCTTTAGGCTCCTTGAACACTCTGTATTATTGTATACAATCCTCCAATTGATGTTTCTTATCTTTAGTACACCCCTCGAGGGATGCCTTCACTCTCATTGACTTATCATTAGACTTATTTTCTCTTAAGAAAAGAAAATACATTTATTACTAGAACTAATCAACTTCTTGGCTTGGTTGACACTTACTAGTGAGATTTTTGACTTGCCTTTATGCACATTGATGATGTAGGAATTCCCATACTTGATTAGTACGAACTCCTTGGCTCTCCACATGAATATTGCATCCCTTGTATACATGCAAGGGATTTCAAACACTACAAATAAATCAAGGGGTACTACATCAAATTTCACCTCATCAAGAAAATCAACACTTATAGAAAATTTAATCTCACACTGTTTCATTACCTTTATCTCTGCACCCTTGTTTAACTAACCCAATGGATAGAGACTAGGATGATCATGAACCTCCAATCCAAGCTTCCTGACCAGATCTACTGCTATGATATTATCCTGTGAACCAAAGTCGAAAAGAGCATCTATCTTGATCTTCTTGACCTTAATATTGATGTGGAAGAGCTTAGTCATCTCCTTCTCTTCCTAGTGATGAAGGCTACTGAGATTCACCTCCTTCTGCATAGATGTGCAGAAAATAATTTCATCCACATCTAAGCTAATTTCAACCTGATTGCTCGAATATGTGGCTAGAAGGTTATTTTTCTTTATGTCCTTCTTGCGATTCTTCAAGTTCATCTCTGGATTTAATTTCTATCATTTTTCCTCCGTGAGTCCATTAATGTTGCAATGATTGAAATGGTTGATGGGATATTTGCATTGATGTGTAGTGGGTGTTGTATTCTTATCTTTTCCCCGTTTCCACTTATTATTCCCATCCATGGAAGCTTCTTGGTGCTCTTTCTTCTTCAAACCACTTGGTTGCCCCTTCTTTTGGCCTATGTTTTCCAAGTATTGTTCATGCACACACACCCCATCCATTGTCCTTGGCTTAAAGATCATCACCTTATTTTGTAGATGACTATGTAATCCCCCCAGATATTTGAGGAGTACATTTGGGTTCTTGGGAGAGATACCCAAGATGATGTCCATCTTTCTGAACTCAATGGTGTACTCCTATACACTATGCCTCTTCCTGAAGTAGTGCCACTGGATCCACTGGTCCTCTACATACTCGATAGGGTAGAATTGGGAATTTATGAGGGTTTTGAAGTCCTCCCACGTAGTTACTAGCGGATCACCCTCCATCCTAAGCATTTCTATATGGATTTCCCACCAAGTTAAAACATGACCCTATAAATTCATTCTAGCAAATGAAATCTTCTACCCTTCATTTATATGGTGGACGCTAAAATGGACTTCTAGTCATTGCAACCAATGATTCTTTTGTAATGCATCGATATCATCTTGGTATGGCTTTATTTCCACTTTTGTTTCCATATTGAATAAGGAATTTGAAGGGTTAACGACACTTGAACTAGGCTGCTCCTTCTCATATTATTTCCACGATTCCTTTCCCGAGTCTTCTTGATCTCCCGATTTCCCCTCTGATCCGATCTTTGAGTTAGATCCTCCATCATCTCTAAATGGTTCAATCTTTCTTACTAGAGCGCCATGAGGAGGTTAATATTGAGAATGATGTCAATAACTTAAGCTTCCAACCACTCAAATCTCTCTTATGATGGATCTCAAAGGTTATTATGAACAAACTTTTCCGTCGTGGCTAGGGTTTCTGAAACTTTTCTTTAAGACGATTCCTGGATATTACAACTTCCAATAAATACCCAAAATAAAAACTTTCTTTGATACCAATATGATCTATAAATTGTTGTGGATATTCCACTGGAATAGTTTGTCACAAAAGATCTAATAAAATACTGAAATATTTACTATTAAGGTTAATTTTCCTTTACATCTCTAGAATATTTAATTAATGATTTTCTACTTATGCATGAAATATATAAAATGCGGAAAATAGAGAACGGAAAAATATATTCACACGATCCAAAAATAAACATGATATATGAACTAGGAAACTCAATATGGGAGAAAAACCAACTAGAGGGTGAGGCTCCTCGACTCTCTATTCTCTAGTATAGGAATGATGAAAGTACAAATAAAGAGGCACTCTCTGAGGAGTTTCCTTTGACCTATGGCCTATATGGATACTACGTAATATATCCTCCTCTATTACTCTCACAAAATACCATTCTCAAATGTTCTTCTTAGTTATGGAATAAGATACAATGCAAAAGAATCGAACCCCTTCTCCTCCTAGTAGCTCCATATTTAACATAGCTCGATAACCATCAAGGGGTAGGTTTTTGACTTCCTCAACCCTCAATTGTGATAAGGTTTTGGAACTTATAGAATATTATTGAAATTACATACATGGCTAGCCCCATATGCATGAGTAACGAGGGATGATGTGGAATCCTCTCATACCATGGTGGCCAACATGATAGGTCAACTTGCGGGAGGCATACATTTTGCATATGAGATTTGATTGATGCATGATCTACACCGTTGGAAAGGCATCCAAGTGTAGAAAACCATTTAGGTGGTGCGGATTAATGTTAGACACCAACCCT
>ML782631.1:219295-264233 GCA_009831015.1 Picea engelmannii | reverse complement strand
AAAATGGCTTCAGAAGGTTCTGGACCCCAATTTTTCAAACTGGGACCTGCCACTAAAATGACCTTGCAAGATAATTTCTCTAAATTTTTCCACTCTAAAAGCATAGGGATATATGAAAATAAATATAATGATCCAATCAAGATCATAAATATTCGTTGCAATTTCCCTAGTTATCTTCCTCACTTGGCATTATAACATTATTTTTCTCAAAAATATGTTTTGATATTGGATCATGTCTCAATACGAACCACCAATCGCCTTCTAGATCATCTAGGTAAAAAATCACTTGGTTGCAGTGTTTTGGGGAAACATCAGGCTCCTTAGTTTCAACCCACATTTTTTTAGAGTTAATACATATTATCCTACTATCATGATATTACTTCACATTTCTTCGGGAAAAGGTATCCCACCATTTGCAACTAAAAATACCACATTGAAAAGATGAGAAGTCCACTTGCATGATCTCTTTTATATTCCTAGTGTAACCTAAATTAACCTCTATTAGGTTTTGATCACGATAGCTAGTACAACTAAATTGGTTGAAATTTACCTCCACTCCATAATCTTGTGTGATGTGTCCATCATTGACATCCTCAGTGTGAAAATAATGTCCATATGCCCACATAGATGGGAACAAATGCACCTATAAAAATGAAAACAAAGGACGATGCCAATTTTTTTATAACCCAAGCATTAATAAAAACATAATACACATTACAATTCTAATGTTAATAATATAAATTGAATGTGGTACTCAGAGAGGTTATTATAGAGTTGTTATACATGATCCCTATTTTTAGTGCATCCAAATATTTTCCACATGGGTAACAATAAGAGATGGAATATTTCACGATAAAAGAGAATTTAGTTGCAGGGCATAGCCATGGAAGACAACCAAGCGGCATACAAAGATCAGTTGTAATAGGTTTGGTATTTACTTTGCAGATGGATAGGATGAGGGAAGTCATTGCTACCTTCCAACAAATGAACTAACTTTGGTGTGTACTTGGACATTTTTTTCTCTCAACTCATACAACATTTTGGATCTCCTAATAGAGATGTTTTGGGTAGTATTGATATCATACTTTGGATCACTAGAAATCTTTGTTGACTCAACAGAAGGAAATGGTTTAGCAAATTTAGGATGAAAATTTGTTGATCTAGCTTTCAAATTTTCAAAAAAGGAGCATATGGAAGTGTTCCTACTTGTACTTTCTATATCACCTATTGGATTCTTGACTGCAATGGGAGGTATTGGGCTGTCAACTTTGGGTATTTGATCATCAATATAATCATACATTGTGACACATCAAGAGTTATCCTTTAAACCTTTACATTTTAAACAACCACATACTAGGGTCTCATAAAATATATCCAATTCACGATGTAATACCCTTGAACTAGGATGGCTACTTGAAGATGACATGTTATAATTGGTAGGGTAAAGAATCTATCCATTTTCATCAAACATTTGTCTGTGGTATCTTCATCCTAATAATATCTTGTGGAATTTTTAGATTAGTGGAATATCTTGTGCATCCAAAATTGATCCTGAATCATTATCCTACAAAATTCAATGAACAATTATTCAAATGCACATGCATACCTAACATAAATTCAATGAGATAAATGAATTATAAATAAAATATAGACTTACTACACTTGGCAGGGGAGAACTTGAAGAACTTGCAACAATATGGAATGAGATGGATTTTGAAGAATTGACCATTTGATAATATAAAAAACAATTCCTACATTTGAGCCAAAATCATTATCAATACCTGAATAAATTTTGGAAATCATAGAACAATCTAACTTCAGACAAAATTTTGAATGACGTTTACTATAAAATACTTTGGAGTGGGTAGATTTTTTGAAGAACCAAATTTGAAAGGGATCACCATATGTCACATACAAATATACAGAGGAGAAATTTCATGTATGTGATTTCATTATATTGATCATCTCAATATTTCCCCTATTTTTTTCAAGCAACTTTCAGTGCATTCTAAAAAAAAAAGGGTTTCATAGTTATTGTTGTTTCTCTTTCTTTTCCTCTCTATATTTCACAATGAGTTTTTTTTTAAGAAATAGTTTTTTATAGGGTTTATTTATTTATATATAGGGTGTTTGGTATCCATTTCAATGGACCACTCATTGCATTGGATATGAAACCCATTCGATGTTAGTTTTCTTTTAAAAAACGCTTAAGAAGTTTGTGGTATGCACTATATAGGAATAACACACCAATGCACATATTCTTGTCGACAACACCGCTAAGTTTAAAATGAAAATAAGATTGCTTTTAATACCGAAAGTGTCATGTTTTAATTTTTTTAATGGGTTCGTTGATGCACAATAAACAATAATTAGGCATCGATGCTTCTATCAATTTATAAAGCAGCTCATGAATATAGCAATTTGTAAAAAAAAATGTTTCCAATTTTATAAGAGAATGGTTATCATATACTGGTGTGTATACATATTATTAATTCACTGGTGCGTACTATTTTATTATACGCACCAAAATATTATTTTGTAAAAAACAATTGTAATATTAATATCTGATAATTCCTAACTTTTATTTTTATAAAAACGACCGATATAATTTCAAGGAAAACAACTTATTGTAGTGAGCATGATGGTAGCTCATCCCAACAAGGGAAAAATATTTTTTCTTTAACTTTTATTACAAACTTAATACATTTGAATTATCTGTAGGTTTAAATTAATGATGTGTATTGGTTAAGGAGCGTCTCGCAGAGAAAAAACATGAAGAAACTTGATAAGATTATTTGCAATCTGAGTGCAAAAGAGAATAAAATATTTATGGAAATGTTGCAAAGAGAGGAATTAGGTGGATCAAAGGGTAATAAACATGAAGTTTTTCTTTGAATTTTTACTAAAATTGAATATCTTAAATTTAATAGCTATTTTTTTTTTAATGTTGTGCAGGGACCAATAACGAGGGAACGAAATGTCATCCAAAGAGAATGAAAATTATGAAATATGTAAATGATGATGACTTGGTCCTCATTTCATCTGGAGTGGTGATATAAGTTAACGAGAGGGTAAAATTGTTTTACAAAATTTTGAGGGATATAGTGGAAATAATGTACAAAGATCCTTTCCATTTACAATAATCAATCCAATGACTCCAAGAATCATGTTATACATAAACTATAGGGAGTGTTTCCAGAGGAATGGTCAATGAGACCCGTGAGACTTGCAATAGAAAAAACTTACAATAACGAAAAATAATCATTTAAAAAGTATTATTACTAAACATGTTTTCCTATAATATGTTCCAAAAATTACCAAATTAATATTTTTTCTATATTTACTTTCATGTCGATTTAAAAAAAATTATTGTGCTTTTTCATTTTTTAGGAATATTATGAAAATTCCAAGGGACAAATGAGGGGAAAACCAATACTTAATATTTCATGTTTGTTGTGATTTTTATATTTAAATAATTAATTTACATGTGTCCATGGATGTCTTCTAATAGGTGCTAACATACAAAGAAGATCCAACTGATGAATTGGTAGACATTAGGTTAAGTATGGGTTGTGAATATATGTTGAAGTATCAAGGTTTAATTGAACAATTTGTAAGTAGCTATTTTGTTTAACTTCCCTTGTTTTATAATTAATGGAACAACAAGAAACATTTATATTAATTATATCAATTGTGATTTGTCATGGCGTATTAAACATGTTGGAAACAAATTATGGAGTACATCCAACAAAAGAGATTTTGAGAGATGACATGCAACATGGCTTCGAAAGAATGTTTATTGTTTATGAAACACTCATTTCTATGGTATGTTTTTTTTATTTATGAAATCATATATATATATATATATATATATATATATATATATTACACTTTATTTCTATGTTTATATATAGAAGATAAAGACGTCGACCATAAAATCAAGTCAATTAAGAAAACATTAGGTTAAACAACCAAAGTACAATATTTCTTACAAGTGATGAAGAAATGAGGTATGCACATAGATCGAGCAATGATAGCAATTCAAGTAATGAGTGAAAATCAATATAATTGAATGTTACTACAAATTGTATGTTTTAGAATGATTGTCTATGAAAATTAAGGATTTTGTTTAATGTACTTGACATATTGTCCCAATTACATGAGGACATGTTACCATTAAGTGTAACAATTATATACTGGTTGCATTTAGATTATTGTGGACCTTCATGTTGTCCCATTTTGTATGATGATGGGTCTCTTAATCATATATAATAAAATGTATTTATTATTTTATTGCATTGTCGAATGTTGTAAAATGTTGCATTGTTGATTAATTAATATATGTATGATTTGGAATTGTTACAAATAATAGAGGTGCAATCCATTGGATAATTCATTAATGAAATCATTATATCAAAACACATTTAAAAAAAATCAATATTATTATAAAAAATATTTGATTTGATATGATTAATTGAAAATTTGTAAAAAATAAATTAACTAAAATATATACAAATCAATGTATTGAATTCTTTTGAAATCATTTAATAGTGTGTGTTTTATAATATAGAAAAAAAATGCGTTTTTATGAGTTATATGCATCGGTGCCTATCGATTATATCAAGCACCAGTGTTAAATTTTTTCAAAAAGAACCATTTGCTTAATTGACATAACATATGCTTATATTTATCATTTCAAAGTATTATGGTGTGCATAATTACAACATGTAGTGGTTCCTTACAAATAATACACACACCGAGATTTACATATAATATACACACTATTTCTTAGTAACAAATAATGGCACCAACATTTCACATCAAATATCAAAATTTCACTACCCTTCAATGCACATGGTAATACAAGCACCGATGCATACAAATTATACAAGCACTGGCATGCCATAAAAAAATGGACCTTGTGAGAAATATTTATATGAGCACTGATGTTGCATACAAACAACAATATGGACCGATGCGTACATAAACCCAAAAAGCACTCGTGCTACACATAACATAAAAGGTGGAACGAGTGCGTAATAATTATAAGAGCACTAGTGTGTTTTACCAATACAAGCAGTGAAAAAAAAAACTCCACTTAGACCTCCTCCTACCCAAATATTTTTAGTTATATGGAAGTTCCATTAAAACCTTCGCTAAAACCTCCACTACGAATAGCAGAGATTTTCTTGGAAATTTTTCCAAATCTTATAACACTAAAAATATCTGAAAAACCTCCACTACAAGGTGTTTTCCTTGTAGTGTACCCTAACCCCCTTATTTACATACTTTATTGATGTATGAGGCTTCCTTCCTTGAATAAGGCTGATTAAATAGTTAGTTAATAGTCACTCATTGTAATAAAGGGTCCTTTTTAGTAATACGACCCAAATTTGTTGGTCGACCCTCATTATAAGGGGCCTTTAGGTAGTTAATATTCTCTATGTATAGCTATATATTGATTAGAATTTTATGTGTTGTTTTTTCAAGAATTATTATTGTATTTGGAGCATTTCTCTTGGAGGTTGCTCCTTGAAAAGAAAAGTGAACATAACTCTCTTTTTTATCTCTCTTTTCTCTTGTGTTCTTAGGTTTTGCATTGAATTTTATGTGATTGATCTAGATTTTTAGGGTTAAGTACATTACAAGTGGTATCATATCTCTTTCTTGGGCATGAACTAGGAGAATTTTTGGGCTCAAAGTGGGATATATATATTTTTTTTTTCTTTTTGCACGTTTTTTATGAGAAAAAGAGGATGATAGTATTCAAGTCAATTTATGAAAATTTTTATGAATAATTTGAAGAAAAAATCCATATATCTAAATTCCTTTAAAAAAATTACCCAATTTCAAAAACAAAATTGTCCAAAACGGGGTCAGATAAGTGGAGATATCATCGATTCAAAATCTACAATTTTTTAGGGTTTTTTTTGGTGGCAGTCGTGAATTTCACATATTGGATATTTTTTGACAAAGTGCATAGATTTCAGTCAAAATAGTGCCATTAGATACATTTTTAGAGAGGATAGATCAAATTTCATACATGTTTTAATTTCCTACATCCATGAGAACTCATAATGTGTTTCATGTGCCTTTATTGAAGAAATATGTGCTTGATCCTAATCATGTGATTGATTGGAATGTGATTCAGGTGGATCACGAAGGGGATTTTCAGGTGGAGCCAATGCACATCCTATACTGGAAATTCAAAGTGCTTAGGAATAAATCCATTGACATAGTGAAGGTCCATTGGACCTACCATGGTCCTGAATAAGCAATGTGGGAGCATGAGGAGACCATATGGGAGGAATACCCACAAAGTTTTCCAAGTTTTGAAGAAAACCGAATTTACATTTGTATATAAGTGTGCAAGGCTCCATTTTGGAATTTGGAGTTACTGAAGACACAAATCAGAGACTTCATTTACAAATCGTGTTGGATCCATGGAAGGGAAGTGGTACAACCTAAGGGTGCAGAGAAGGGGGTACACTTCCTTTAGTTGTGGAGGTTAATGGGAATGAGAGATTGTTGGTTGGAATTGTTGCAAGAGTTGTGAAATTATGAAAGTATGAAGTACTATGATGTAAAATTGTGTACATGTATACTAGTATGGTGTTTTGCACCAAGGATAGTGAAAATTGTAGGGAGAGGGGAATGTAACATCCATGTTTTTAATCCCTATTTTATAAACGTGTAATGTAAATATGATGTATGGTTGTAGGCCCAAAGATGTAATATGTAAACGTTGTATATCTAAATAATAAAATAAAATGTATCATTGGCTGCAGATGGAAATAGATGAATTCATGGGGGAAAATTTTCCACAAGAGAGGGGGTTTAGGGGGGAATTATTCATGTGTAATAATCCCAATCCACTTTGCTACATTATTTTTTATGGACCTTCTATTTTCTCTTTTGAGTTTTTTAAATCCCCAATCAATGAATACATTTTAGAGGGTTGGTGGGAAAATCCACCTCACATAGTTATTGATATCATGGGTTTGAGTACAATCTAAATTTAGGAATTTGAGAGTCAACATGCATGGGTAAAAGGAAATTTGAATGGGTATTATAGGAATTTTTAAAAATAATTTTTGGGGATAGAAAGAGAGTGTGGAGTGTTGGAGATTGAAGGAAACCATAATGGGATTTGTGGGTAGTTTCTTGGAGCTATAATTGTATGAAGAAGCATGCTATTAGGCCTATAGAGTGAGATTTATGTGTAAAAAATTACCCTAGAGTAGTGGTCTTGATTCTATGATTTTTTCCTATTGCAACTAGCATTCCTTGAGTCCCCAACAAGAGATATTGTCTAGAAAACCTATGTTGGAGCCTTGGTGGGAAGTGGGATAGCTTGAGTGACTTTGTGGTAGATAAGGGGATCCCATTCCTTGGGTTGCATAGGTTGAGAGGAAAGAGAGTTGGTGGATTGGGGTGGAAATAGAAAATTATCTTGTTATGGGTTATTTTGGGATGGAGTGGACAATAGACATCCTTAGAAGGCATCCCTTCTTGTGTATATATCCCCATCTCAGGGGTGAGTTTCTATTGGGATTTGGAGTAGCAAGTCTAGCGTTGGGTGGAACGTCCATCCTCTGCAATTGGTTTCACATTTTCTTACAAAGATAAGTTTTTTCTCTATGTTATTTGTTTTTAATTATGGGTTTAATTTGTTATGCATTTTAGTATGAGTTCTAGGGTATTTATATTCTTCTATGTGTCTATTTAATTGGTTGCATTCATTTTTTTTTAAAATAATGTTATATTCATGGGTGTTTTTGTCAATTATGCATGCATTTATTTCAACAGGTATCAGTTTAAATGGTTGAGGTTAGTAGGAGGGTTATACAAACATGACAGATCAACTTGTGGGAGGCATAACTTTCATATACAAACTCCAATTGAGGAAATTATTGCATCCTTGGAAAGGTCTCTAGAATATTGTATTTTTTTCTAAATAACATTTTGGACTGAAACAAATTCCATTTGATTCCTCAAAATGGTTTTGGAATAATTCAGATAGTTTCCAACCCTATTTTTCCAAACTGGACATGTTGCTAAACCGCCCTTGCAAGATGGTTCATCCAATTTATTCCACCCTGAAAGTAATTAGATAGATGAAAAATTGTATGATGATCGAATCAATTTCTTACCTCCCAATTTAATGAGGATTTTCATTGCCAAAATCTTTACTAAATGAGGTGAGAAAACTTTTCCACTACCTTCTCTTTATAGTATCATTTTTCTTTTCCCAGAAGTTGTCCTTTCAACCTAATATGCAAAGGTCATACTGTCCCTGTTTTGTATTTCTAGAATTTTTGTTCGCGTAAAGTTGTCATATCGGGGTCCTCTTCAGGTTACCAACAAAAGGGTATCGATGTATTCTAGTGCGTTGGCATTTTCATCTTTCCGAAAGAAAAGAAATCTCACCTGAAGGTTAACTTAGACAAAAGAACTTAGGGAAGGGTAAAAATAATGTTATACAGATCTATAATACATCTATACTATTACCATTATAACACAATATAGATTACTCAGTTTATATCCTTAACACATCATACACTGATACGAGAGAACAAACCTTTATAGAACATCAAGAAATGATAAAGGCATGTAATTCATAAAAGACAATGAATAATGACATTTTAGAGATACATAAAGTAATATAAATAAGGAGCATTTTAAAAATTTGATCTCCATTGTCTTTCTATTATATTAAAGTCTTGAACAACAAACATTCACAACTTTACATTAATCATCTACACTTCTCATCATAGAAGATATCATTAGGTACATCTCAATACAATACTAAAGATGATCATAACTAGTATAAGCTCTTTCCTTACTGATTACAATCTAGATATGGAGTACAAATCCAATTCTTGCCTCTTGTTCCTCTCTCCTATCTCCTTCAAACACCCACCCATTACAACTCAATACAATTACCAATTACCCTCCATACAATACAATTGTTTTCTTCATCTCCTTGTGAACGCATAGGCCCTCTTCTCTTCTTGATTATGTTGCAACTGTATTGTCTCAAAACTGATTCGTGTTGGTCTCATATTGTTTTCTATTCCATCTTCTTTCTGTTGCATGTTTCCTTTCTCAACCCTCTTCACTTGATTGGGTTGTCTCCTTGATAACTTGTGCAACTTATCTTATCAAAACAAAGGGCCTAATAGGCCCCGACCACAATCCTTGACTCTCCTCGACTTAAGTATTTGGTTCTTCTATGTTCTTCGATTCATCTTGTTGTCCTTCTGTTTTTTTCTTTCTTCCTCCTTGGCTTCTTCAAATGAAGGGACAAAATCTAGCACTAGATCGAGAGATTTTTCTCTGACTTCCTGGAATTGTTCAAGTTTTTCTTGCCACTTCCTGGAAAGAAATGAGGCTTCTGCAATGAATTGTTGTGTTGTACTGAGGTTGAACTCCTTCAGCTTGGATGCAATGAGAGAATTCCAGACTGCATCTGCTAATGTTTCAACCTGATGCATCTATAGATATGCAGTTTGACCGATGAGTCTGAATGCTCTTAGTTCCTTCTTTGCTACTATTTGAGCTTCAAACAAAGAATTGAGGGAGTTGTATGCTTATTGCATTTCATCAATTTTTTCTTGTTGCTCCAAAGGATCATGTGTTTTGGCTTCTTTTTCATTGAGGTTATGGATTCTGGTGCACAATTATTTTAGTTCCTAGTTAAGGCGGGTTATAACACCCATCCATGTATTGAATTCCTTGAAAATGATGGTACATTCAGTAGTCTTTTTGTGCAACAAGGCTTTGGCATCGTTTCCTTCCAGGAAAACTCTTTCGAGTGGTTGTTGGAGTTCCCTGGGTTGTGCCTCGAACTTCAAATTCATCCCCCGAAACTTCGTTTCAAGGTCCTATGCTCTATCTGTTAGTACCACCGATTCTTGTTGAACCAATTCAAGTTGTTCCTCTGGTTCTGCAATTGCGTTGTACCCTGGCATCTAAGGTGCTACTTTTCTGAAAGTTGGCTAGATCTCTGTTAAATTTCCCTTTAATTTATCCATTTTCTCTTCTGCCTTGATTTTCGAATATTCTTCCTACATCCTTTTGGTCTATTCTATAATTCCTTCATGTCGCCAATATTCAGCTCGCGTTTCAGCTTGCTGAACCTGTTTTTTCAAGTGATCAATTGAGGGTTTGATCAAGCCTACTAGTTGTGGTGTCGACAACTGAGTGATCTCTCTGGATGTAACTATGGCCTCCAGTGGGAGTCTGATTTGAAGTGGAAGCCCGCTGGCCATGGATTTCTCTGATGGTGTCTCAAATTCTTCTCCTCCCTAGAGTGATCCTAAAAAATGTTGGGCTAGTTTAGTCTTCAGGGCTAATGAAAGCAAAGGGATAGCTTCCATCTGCACTAGGAAAATATGTAGCAACTCCAAGAACTGTTGTGGATCTTGGAGTATGGGTTCCAAATATTCTTTTAGTGAGGTTGTGATTTGTCCTGACTAAGTCCCCTATGGTACTTGAGACTCTACCTCCTTTTGAGTCATTTCCTGTGTTGTGGGTTGAACTTCAGGGGTTCTTCTCTGATTCTTCGAGACTTCTGTGACACTCTCTATTCTTAGAGACTCTGTATCTAGTAGGGGGACATGTGGGAGTTGTGTGAGTACTGGTACTGTATATGGTTGGCTCTCTTGAAAGGGGAATTTTTCTAGAATATCAAGTTGCATGGGTTCTGGGGAATTGGGTGGTAATGGGACTATTGTATCAGTAATTGGTGGCAATGGTTGTTTCTCAGTGACTATGGTGTAAGGTATAATGGGGTTAGATTCAGGGTCATCGAGAATGTGGATAACATTCTGGGCTGCCAGAGTGGCTACTTGGGTGTGAGGTATCACAATTGATATCAGTTGGGGGTTGATGATTTTAGCTGGGATAACTTCTGGGGACATGTTATCGCACAATCTATACTTTCCCAAAGCCTAAGTCAAGTGAGAGAAGAATGGCGTAAAAAGGGGGTGACATATCACTGTCACCTTAATAGGAAAACCTTTCTGTTTAGGAGTATGTTAAAACTACCCCAAGGGAGATGCCCCTAGTGACCTAGAGGGTTGATGAAACTGAAGCAAGGATGCAAAAATACCCCCCTCTCTCTGGTCACTCAAGTCAAAAGGTATTTTATATTAAGATATGAATAAAAATGTAATGGATGAAGTGTACCTTCCCAGAACAAGACAACAAGAGAAAATATGGCAGTTTCAAGTACAAAATGATGTTAGTGCTTCAATAAGACAACAAATCACTTAAATGTATGCTAGCTTATGTAAAATTGCAGCAAACTAAAAGTTTACAACAAAAATAAGTATTTTATAACAACTACAAGAAATATACCTTAAAATTGCTTGAAAAGACAATGAAAATATAAGATTTATTAGGAAGAATGATAATCAGTTGTCACAAGCTAATTTAGAAGTGTTTAGCTAGAATTAGATGTATTTTATGCAAAACATTTGCTTCATTAAAATGGCTGTAACAATGATCTATAACATCAGTAGGTAAATTATTTATATAGGCTAGATTAGAGTTAGTTTTAGTTAGTGAAATCTAGAAAGTTCAAGGTATGAGTGTTGGTTTGATCTCTTAACAAAAGAAGTGTAAGGACTAGTGCCTTTAAGGGGATATGGAGTCAAAAGTTCAGTGACATTCATTTGGAGTAAGCAACATAATGATTATGTTATCCAAGTAAAGATGAATCTTAGAAGAGTAGTAACTTAAGTCTTCTAGGATTCAATCTTTGAGGAGGTGAGCTACTAGAGGATAGGAACTTCTAGGCCCTAGCGGTTTTCGTCCTTCTTAGATAATTGAAGAAATAATTAGGCGAAACCACAATTGATCAAGAAATCTAAAGAGATAGCACTTTAGGTATTTAGAGGCTTGTCAATATAAACCAAATAGGCAAAATCTAGCAAATACAAAGTGAAGAAGTAGTAACTTAAGTTCTTCACTTCTAGGGTTTATTGAGGATGCAATTTCATAATATTTATTATGAGCAAGAAAAAATACCATAACCATTCAAAAGTAATGAAAAAAACATATTTACTTACTTCACCAAGAATAATCATGGATGAAAACACTATATTACCAAACGAATTCACCAAAATTGATCCAAGTTGCAAGTAGAAGACTCCAAAAGAGAGGTGCACCTCACAATTTCAGCCAATAAACCCTAAATAGGGTGTAAATTTCAGTCCACTTCCTCTTATGTGGGGATTTTTTATGTCAAAATGAGAGTACTTTATCTCTATTTATACAAAAATTTGAGCCTTAATTAATTTTAGGTCAAAATTAAGGTCGACCTCGCAAATTTACATTAAAATCCAAATTTGACATAAATAAAATTAATTATCATCTAAAGACACCTCCAAGGGTGACATTGCGGCCCTAAGGTGGAACATTGGGCCTATAATATAGAACATGTTCCCTCCATAGGCCCTAGATGATGCCCACATGTGCCACCAAGCTCACAATTGCCTCCAAAATGAAAACCCTAACTTTGGGTGACGTCTAGGGTCATGATGGTGATGTCTTGGGCCTTCAAGGGCCAACATCCATAAGGAAGAGAAAGATCCCCCTGGGTCTAGGTCTTCCAGGGTACCTCCAAAGGCAATGCCCTTCTTTTACCTGGTGCAAATTTTCAGTTCCTTCTTACCCCTGGTTGGGGTTGCAACATCCATCTGTTGGCTTTAAGCCCTCATGAAGGTTCGATCTAATCATTCCCTCACGTGTACCTATCCACTAGGAAAGGTCCCAAAATAACAACTAGTACGCCCTCCAGGGGTTCATAAGTCACAAGGATCATAGCAAGTAAATAACATCCAATAATTAAATTACCCAAACATGTGCATAAAACCCCCCTTAACCTAGAAAAATTCTCAAAGACGTTATGCAATTTGACAAGTTAGGTTTGGAGAAGGTCTTTGGGTGTCATATTGGGCTAACCTCCCTTAAGTTTGGGATGTTTCCTAGGTGGGAGCCAATCCAAGTCATGTAAGTGTATGAGGTGGCATGGGGTAAGTGTTTGGGCATGGGGTGTAGTAATAACAGGGAAATGTAAGTCTTACCTGTGGGTGCCTTTGTAGAGGGAGAGATACACCTTGTCATAAATGCAATTGTTTCCTATCCCATTCATTACATTTTATTCTTAGCTTTAGTTATTTTGATATTTTTCTTTTGTGCTTCAAGGGAAAAGTTGGGGGCCACTGTCCTGGATTGATGATGAAAGGTGACAGTGTTATCCACAAACATTTCACGGAGATCAGAAGGTTGGATCGTGATGAGACCCCCTTTCTCTTGGATATGCCACCAAGAACCACTACCCTGGTTTAGTGACCATATAGGTGGTAGTGTCATACCGTTACATGCCCATGGTCATAATAGGCTAGCTTGTGATGAGACCTCCTATCCACCAACTAGTACCTTGAGTGTTTATGTATCTTATGGGACCCCTTTTATTACTGAGAAGATTTTTACTGCTTTATCAGGAATCCATCGGTGAAGCCTCTCAAAGGTTTCAAAATTGAATTTTAACTCTTTCCAGCTACTTTTACCCTCTAGGCCTTTAGCCCCTTCTTCCCATAAGGAAAGGTACAACCCTTACTAGCATGGCCAATCCAAATTCCCAACTAGAAGTTTTTATTCCCTTTAATATTGTTAGGATCGCCTTTCTTAGTGTCCCGCATCCATACTATATCTCCCTCTTTATATTACCTTGCTTCAAGCTTTGTTGTTTCTTTTATAACCCTAGTGTATTTTTTTAAGGGAGGAGGGTGGGATTCATCTGTAAGGACTTTTTGTTGACCTAGTCTAATCAATACATCATCATCCCCTTTCTTTAGTAACTTGACAGACCCAACTTATTTTTCCTTATATTTATCTAAGATTCGTTGATACTCTTCTTTCTTCAACCATTGTATCTCATGAAAAGCTTCCTCTAAAGTGAAAGGAAAATCCTATGCAGAAAATATAGGAAGGTTTTCCTTAATTGGCTCATGTGTTTCACTAATCTTAGTATCCTTATTAATTTATTGTACATGAACCTTGGCCATTGGCATATTTGGAAGGCGTGCAATTGTCCCATTTTTCATAGGCACATTGATGTAAGTTAAGTCCATCTCTAATGTACCACCCAACATTGCAGAAAAATTCTTGGAAAAAAGCATCCGCCATACATCAGGGACATTACCACCAAAATATCCATATGGATCACTTTCTCAGGATATTTACCAAGGTGTACTTCAACATTCTCAACTACCCTATGAGTGGGTATGGCCATGGATTCAAAACCACACACATTCATATAAAGTCATGTAGACTTTAGGCCTAGTTGATCCATGACTTTAAAAGACATCATGTTGGCACCTGCTCTCGAGTCAAGCATACAATTATTGATACACTTGTTATTTACTAGTAATGACATAAAAAAGGGTGGGTGTTCATCATATTGAACCCTAAAATGGTATGCTTGTAACATAATAGGAGGGTCAATTGGTTAATCCAACATATTGAAAAACTTTTAAAACCTTTCTTTCATGGATGGAACCTTGATAAATTCCTTTAAAGAGATAGTTACATGCATTTTGGCTAATGCATCTTCCAAGTCAAAACTCAAGTCGATCTGGTCAGTCTTAGAAGAAGTTTTAGGGAGGAGTATGTTCATAGGTAGAGGTTTCATTTGCGAAGATGTGGGTCCATTAGAGAGAGTTTGGTTCATTCGTTTTTTCCTAGTATACGCTTGGAATTATTGTTTCTTCAACTTCTCTCTTGAATCTTGATCAACACTATTGATTACCTCCATCCTAGCCCTCCTGACTGCTTCCTTTATTCCTTCTTCATGTTATTCAAGTGTAATATTAAGGCAATATTGTGGCTCCTCAATGGTATGTTCGATAATGTTGACTTGATCATGTTCACCATTATTTAGAGGGAATTCATGTTCCCAATCTGATTCTCTACATTGGAAACATGATGGGTTTTCCTCAACCATGTTTGTGGGGCCAAAGTGTTAGGGACCTATTGATCATTATTAAGCTTGAAACCTTGAATACCCCTTTGGAATTTCCCCTTATAAGGAGGTTTAGGATATTTTTGTTGGGCTATTTCTAGATTGACAACCCTATTCATCGTTAACTCTTGGGTTTTAACCATTCCATCTATAATCAACTGTAGCTTTTCCAGGCTGACGCCAATATTTGAGGTAGCCTCAACATTGTGGACCACTTTGGGTTTAGCATCTATATTGACTCTTGGGGCGGAGAAAGGTTCTACTTTAGATGATGATAGGTTATTTTCAATCTTCATATCCATTTCATGGGCTTCTTTGATTTTTTTAGGAGCTTTGTCTTTGATAAGGAAACCCATTTTTCCTGTAAATAATTTGGTGTAAAGGAAAAGAAGAAAGTTGTTTGAAGGGTGATGGCTTCCTGGGATGTGTTGTACTAGCCTCTCAAATTTATCATGAAATTCCCTAACAGTTTTATTCTCAACCTTTATGATGTTGTTAAGCCTTGTTAGTAGCATATTAGGGTCTTCCTTAATACTCCATATTTTAAGGAATTCTTCCTCTAACTTATCCATATATGTAATACTAGCATCAAGGAGACCGTTGTACCATCTTCTAGCACCATCATAGAGGGTAGCATAGAACAATTTCATTTCCAAATCTTCGTCATCATCACTGATGAGATGAAGTTGAAAAAATTCCTAGAAATTTATCATATGGTCCTCGACACTGACTAGATCATTATGTAAATGTGTTGAACCTACACAGAATAGATCTAGCTAGAAAATACTACACACATTTGCAGAGAGAAATTAAGAAAGAAGAAGCAAGATAGAAAGAATGGAAGAATTCTCATTAACCGTATTCCACACTCAAAGAGTGAATAGTTTACAATAGATATAGGATACATGAGTAACTAATGAGCCATAGTGGTGGTCTAGATTGATCTGGACACACACCAACAGTTACAAGAGTAAACTGCCACTTAGTCTAGTCTCTCAGGCAGTTACGAGAGTAAATTGCCACCTAGTCTAGTCTCTCAGGCAGTTACGGGAGTGAACTGCCACCTAGCTGGTTAACTAGTCAACTAATCTTTAGTTAACTGACTGAACAAAGAGTAGTGAGTTGGTGATGATCCCAATGTTGCATGGTGACAAAACCAATGCAACATCTAAACTCAACTCAACTAGTCAAACTAAAGTGTCAATTGAAAGAGAATATTCTCCAGGTGGAATATTCTCCCCTAAAATATAGGAGACTGGATAATGACTAATTATGACTAATAAACAAGGAATAACCTTAGGAAAAATAAATCCTAGGTGTGTGTGAAGTAACTCTAACACCCCCCCTGAACATCACTATGGTGAAAGCAAAGTATGGGTCCCAGCTATGAGGCCATGTTAGGTACCCAAATACAAAAGATACACTAAACTAAACGAGGAAAGAGGAAAAACCTCATGGGAACAACCCCCCCCCTCAAATTACAATTCATAAAATAAAAAATGAGAAGGAACAAAAGTCAGTTGCTAAGCAACCATGTCCTTCACTCCAAGAAGACCTCGCAACTATGCAAGTTTTTCCTCTTTAAAGATTTTGTTGAAGATGTAGATGTCTGCATGGATCTGATGAAGTATATGCATCATTGATATTTCCACACATATCCACTTTATCTTCTTGTAATGAATAATATCCAAATAAAATTTGGATGAAATTTTGAAAACCGTACGGTTGTTTCCGGAAAAATGCTGAAATTTTGTTGATTTTGAAACGATCATAACTTCAGTTCCCGAACTCCGTTTTAGATGATTTTTTTTTTTAAATTGGATATTTTCTAGAGAGGAATTCAAATATCCAGTTTGTTTCTGCAAATGTTTTTCAGAAAATATCAGAATGGCGTCTGATGTGCGCGGCTCCCTTTTTGACTCCTGAGATGCATGCATGGTGCATGCAAAAGTGTCTGCATGTGACCCTTGAGATGCATGCCATATATCTTCCAGATGAATTTCAGAAAACAAATCTGAAATGGAGTAGAAATCATCTTCAATTAATGGAATACAAATTTCTGTAGACACTTGTGTAGAAGACTTTTTAGAATAAGAGGCTTGATCTTCTGACGGTTTCTCTTCTGGCTCTATCTGTTCGACCTTCTGCATGAAATCTTCACAATATTATTTATTCCCAAATAGAACCTCCAATCTGGTCATTAATTCATTTGGATTTAATTCTTATGATTCTTCATATACTTGATGGAAAAGTTCAGGAGAAACAGACATGCCGATACTTCCTATGGCCATATCTTGTCTATTGAGAAAGTCATTTTTCTCATCAATAGAATCAAGCTCTACTTCCATTGCCATGGTTATTTGGTATAAGCCTCTACTTCTGAGAAGAAGTAGAATCTTTGGCTTCCATTCCAAATAGTTATGAGGCATGAGAAGTATTTCCGGCAAATAATCCATCTTTTTGCTCTCTTCAATCTTTTGTACCTGCAGAAAATGATTTGGTGTAGCTTTTGCTTAGCAGTCCGTCAGCTCTGATACTATGTAAATGTGTTGAACCTGCATAGAATAGATCTATCTAGAAAATACTACACACATTTGCAGAGAGAAATTAAGAAAGAAGAAGCAAGATAGAAAGAATGGAAGAATTCTCATTAGCCGTATTCCACACTCAAAGAGTGAATAATTTACAATAGATATAGGATACATGAGTAACTAATGAGCCATAGTGGTGGTCTAGATTGATATGGACACACACCAGTAGTTACAAGAGTAAACTTCCACCTAGTCTAGTCTCTCAGGCAGTTACGAGAGTAAATTGCCACCTAGTCTAGTCTCTCAGGCAGTTACGAGAGTGAACTGCTACCTAGCGGAGTTAACTAGTCAAATAGTCTTCAATTGACTGAATGAACAAATAGTAGTGAGTTGGTGATGATCCCAATGTTGCATGGTGACAAAACCAATGCAACATCTAAACTCAACTCAACTAGTCAAACTGAAGTGTCAATTGAAAGAGAATATTCTCCAAGTGAAATATTCTCCCCTAAAATATAGGAGACTGGATAATGAGTGATTATGACTAATAAACAAGGAATAACCTTAGGAAAAATAAATCCTAGGTGTGTGTGAAGTAACTCCAACACATTACCAGTGAACTTAGGAAGCCACTTCTCATACCTAGGGGGCATTTGTCGAGGGTACCCTGGAATTTCTGTCATGTCTATCTGTTGAAAAAGTTTGGATGACCATTGTTTTTGGTTATTAGCCTGATTTGGATTAAGGGTGTGAGTTTGGGTGTTAGACATTGTGTTTAAGGGAAGATTGCTTCCGAAAAATGATTTTACAACAGGAGAGTCTCTGGGAGGATTTCTTTTGTAATACTTGGGAGGATTGGTATATCTCCCTAAACTTTGTGGAGTCACCAGATAATCTTCTTGAAATTATCAAAGGGATGAGGGGGTCACCCTCAATGGAGTCTCCAGGTAAGCTTTGTGAAATCAAGGCTTTGGATAAAAGCTTACTGAAATGACCCTTAATTTATTTTAGGTCAAAATTAAGGCATACCTGGCCAATTTAAATTAAAATCCAAATTTGACATAAATGAAAATAGTTATCATCTAAAGACACCTCAAAGGGTGATGTAATGACCTTATAGGGTCACGTTGAGGCCCTAAGGTGAAAAGTTAGGCATAGAATGTAGAACGCTTGGCCTCTAGAGGCCCCAGATCATGCCTACACGTGCCACGAAGCTCACAACTACCTCCAAAATGAAAAACCTAACTCTGGGTGACGCCCAGGGTCATGATGGTGACCTCCTGGGCCTTCAAGCTACAACTTCCATAAGGAAGAGAAAGATCCCTCTGGGTATAGGTCTTCCAGGTTGCCTCCAAAGGAAACATCCTTCTTTTTCCTGGTGCAAATCTTCAGTTCCTTCTTACCCTTGGCTGGGGTTGCATCATCCATATGTGGGATTTAACCCCTCGTTAACGTCCAAGATAATCGTTCCCTCATGTGTACCTGTCCACCGGGGAAGGTCCTATAGCAACAAGAAGTACACCCTTCAACGGTTCATAAGTAATAGGGATCCTAGCATGTAAATCACATCCAATAATTAAATTACCCAAACATGTGCATAAAACCCCCCTTAACCCAGACAAATGCTCAAAGATGTTATGTAATTTTACAAGTTAGGTTTGGAGAAGGTCTCAGGGTGTCCTATTGGGATAACCTCCCTTAATTTTTGGATTTTTCCCAAGTGGGAACCAATCCAAGTCATGTAAGTGTATGAGGTGGCATGGATTAAGTGTCTGGGCATAGGGTGCAGTAACAACAGGGATATGTAAGTCTTACCTATGGGTGCGTTTGTAGAGGGTGAGTTGTACCTTGTCATAAATGAAATTGTTTCCTAGCTCATTCATTGCCTTTTATTCTTATATTTAGTTCTTTTGATCTTTTGATTTTGTGCTTCAAGGGAAAAGTTGAGGGCCACTGTTCTGGCTTGATGACCAGAGGTGACAATGTTATCCACAAACATTTCATGGATTTGGGAAGGTTGTCTCGTGATGAGACATGCTTTCTCTTAGCTATGCCACCAAGAGCCACTATCCTAGTTTGGTTACCAAATAGGTGGTAGTGTCATACCACTACATTCCCATGGTCATAATAGGTCGGCTCATGATTAGACCTCCTATCCACCAAATAGTACCTTGATTTTTTATGTATCTTATGGGTCCCATTTTCTTACCAAGAAGCTTTTTACTTCTTTAACGAGAATCCTTAAGAAAATCATCTCAAAGGTTTCAACATTGGATTTTAACTCTTGCCCTCTACTTTTAGCCCCTTCTTCCCACAAGGCAAGGTACAACCCTTCCTAGTGTGGCCAATCCCAATGCCAAAACAAAGGTAGGGGGAGATGAGAGGAATAAATATGGAAATTGGTGAGTATGGAGGCAAAAAACAATGACCTTTCACAGACCCACCCAGTGGAAACCCATCCTAAAGGGAGATCAACTTACTAGGGCACCATGTCATCCTTTCAGGTATGAACAAGGAAAAGAACATAATTTCCAAACAAATGTCATGAAATGAAGAAGAATTCAATGCAACATATTAAAGTGCTTCAAAAATCAAAGTGACACATACCAAGATACCTAGACTCATTACCTCATGGAGCAAGACTTACTTCTACTTCAGAACCAGGATGGTGGGATGGATACTGCTGCTGCTGATAAATGGACTGCACTGAATAAACGAGGCCCTCCAGGGCCTTTCTCAAGTCGTCTTGCTCTTGGTACTCCATGTCTAGGACCCATGAGACTCAAGACATGATATCCTTAGTTATCCTTAGTGTAGGGGATAACATCTAGCTCCAACGTGGGGACATATGCTCACCGTAGAGCACATGATAACCTCAACATCTCTAGTATGACATGTTCATGTTGAATGTCAACAAAGGATGTTAGTAATACTTAGGGTGGTGATATCACCCCTTGTTCAAATAAAATCATCTCTAGTCTAGCATATGATCATGAGCATATATATACATAATGAAACAAGACAATATGAAAATGCAACTACAACTACGCTATCTTCATATGCATATGGTATATACAATGAATGAAAATGCCTACCTAATCTAACTTACCTATACTTACCTGTGAAGTCAAGTCTCTACCCCTTGATGGGTTTTGAGGAGGCATCCATTAACTAGTAATGGGCGTTTTCTCCCTTCCAATGTAGATAAATATTATTCATCATTGGCTGACTTCATTCTGATTCTGAAAGGTCCAAGATAGAATTGTGTATTCCCTTTAATCTTGTTAGGCTCACCTTTCTTAGTGTCCCGCATCCATATCGTATCTCCCTCCTTATATTCTCTTTCTTCAAGTTTTTTTGTTCCCTGTATAACCCTAGTGTATTTTTTTGAGGGAGGAGGGTGGGATTCAGCGGTAAGGACTTCTTGTTGACTTGGTCTAATCAATACATCATCATCCCCTTTGTTTAGTAACTTGAAAGACCCAACTTCTTTTTCCTTATATTTATCTAAGAGTTTTCGATACTCTTCTTTGTTCGTCCATTATATCTCATCAAAATCTTTCTCTGAAGTGAAAGACAAATCCTATGGAGAAAATATAGGAAGGTTTTCCTTAATTAGATCATGTTTTTCACTGATCTTAGTATCATTGTTAATTTTTTTGACACGGACCTTAGCCATTGACATATTTGGAGGATGTGCAATTGTCCCATTTTTCATATTCATGTTGATGTAAGTTAAATCCATCTCTAATGTATCACCCAACATTGCAAAAAACTTCCTGGACAAAAGCATCCCCCATACATCAGGGACATCTACCACCATAATATCCATATGGATCACTTTTGCAGGATATTTACCAAGGTGTACTTCAATGTTCTCAACTACCCCATGAGTGGGTATGGCCGTGGATTCAATACCACACACATTCCTATAAGGTTGTGTAGCCTTTAAGCCTAGTTTCTCCATGAATTTCAAATACATCATGTTAGAACCTTCTCCCGAGTCAAGAATACAGTTATTGAGACATTTTTTATTTACTAGTAATGAAATAAAAAAGGGTGGGTGTCCATTGTATTGAACCCTAAAATGGTCTGCTTGTAACATAATATGAGGGTCTATTGGTTCATCCAACATATTGAAAAACGTTTCAAACCTTTCTTTCATGGATGGAACATTGATAGCTTCCTTTAATGGGATAGTTACATGCATTTTGGCTAATATACCCTCCAAGTCAAAATTCAAATCAATATTGTCAGTCTTAGAAGAATTTTAGGGAGGAGTATGTTGATAGATGGAGGTTTTGGTTGCGAAGATGTGGGTCCATTAGAGAGAGGCTAGTTCATTTATTTTTTCCTAGGATACACTTGGAATGCTTATTTCTTCAACTTCTCTCTCGACTCTTGATCAAGGCTATTGATTACCTCCATCCTAGCCCTCCTAGTTGCTTCCTTTATGCCTTCTTCATGTTCTTCAGGTGTAATATTAAGGAAATATTGTGGCTCCTCAATGGTATGGTCGATAATGTTGACTTGATCATGTTCACCATTATTTAGAGGTATTTCATGCTCCCAATGTGATTCTTTGCATTGGAAACACCATGGGTTTTCCTCAATCATGTTTGTAGGGGCTAAAGTGTTAGGGACCTCTTGATCGTTCTTAGGCTTGAAACCTTGACTACCCCTTTGTAATTTCCCCTTATAAGGAGGTATAGGATCTTTTTGTTGGGATCTTTCTAGATTGACAATCTTATTCATCAATAACTCTTGGGTTTTTACCATGCAATCTACAATCAACTGTAGCTTTTCCAAGTTGGTGCCAATATCTGAGGTAGCCTCAACATTGTGGACCACTTTGGGTTTAGCCTCTATATTGACTCTTGGGTCAGAGAAAGGTTATACTTTAGATGATGATAGGTTATTTTCAATCTTCATAGCCATATCATGGGATTCTTGTATTTTTTTAGGAGCTTTGTCTCTGATAAGGAAACCCATTTGTCATGTGAAGGCTTTGGTGTAAAGGAAAAGAAGAAAGTTGTTTGAAGGGTGATGGCTTGCTAGGATCTGTTGTACTAGCCTCTCAAATTTATCATGAAATTCCCTAACAATTTAATTCTCAACCTTTATGATGTTGTTAAGCCTTGTTAGCATCATATTAGAGTCTCCCTTGACACTCCATCTTTTGAGGAATTCTTCCTTTAATTTATCCATATATGTAATAGTAGCTTCAATGAGACCATTGTACCATCTTATAGCGCCATCATAGAGGGTAGAAAAGAACAATTTCATTTCCAAATACTCAACATCATCACTGATGGGATGAAGTTGAAAAAAGGCCCAGAAATCGCTCATATGGTCCTAGACATTGACTACAACATTACCAGTGAACTTAGGTAGCCACTTCTCATACCTAGGGGGCATTTTTTGAGGGTACCCTGGAATGATTGTCATGTCTAACGGTTCAAAAAGTTTGGATGACCATTTTTTTTTGGTTATTAGCCTTATTTGGATTAAGGGTTTGATTTTGGGCATTAGACATTGGGTTTAAGGGAATATTGCCTCCGAACACTGATTTTACAACAGGAAAGTCTCAGGGAGGATTTCTTCTGTAAAACTTGGGAGGATTGGTATATCTCCCTGAACTTTTTGGAATTGCTAGATAATATTCTTGAAATTATCAAAGGGATGAGGGGATCACCCTTAGTGGAGTCACCATGTAAGCTTTGTGAAATGAAGGCTTTGAATAAAGGCTTATCGAAAAAAGTGTCATTCAAGGAAGATTGACTCAGTGTTCCCCGACAGTGACACCAAAAATGTTATCGCACAATCTGTACTTGCCCAAATCCCAATTCAAGTGAGACAAGATTGGCGTAACAAGGGGGCGACCTATCATTGTCACCTTAATAGGAAACCCCTTTTTGTTTAGGAGTATGTTAAAACTACCCCAACGAAGACGTCCCTAGTGACCTAAAGGGCTGATGAAACTAAAGCAATGATGAAAAAATACCCCCCTCTCAATAGTCACTCAGGTCAAAAGGTATTTATGTCTTAAGAGATGAAGAAAAATGTAATGGATGAAGTGTACCTGCCCAAAACAAGACAACAACCGAAAATATGGCAGTTTCAAGTACAAAATGATGTTAGTGCTTCAATAAGATAATAAACCATTGAAATGTATGCTAGATGATTTAAAATTATAACAAAATGAAAGTTTACAACATCAATAAGTATTTTATAACAACCGCAATAAATATGCCTCTAAATTTCTTGAAAAGACAATGAAAAGATATCTTTTATTAGGAAGAATGATAATCAATTATCACAAGATAATTTAGAAGTGTTTAGCTAGCATTAGATGTAGTTTATGCAAAACAATTGTTGCATTAAGATGGTTGTAACAATGATCTATAAAAACAACAAGGAAATTAGTTATCTAGGCTAGGTTAGAGTTAGTTTTAGTTAGTGAAAGCTAGAAAGTTCAAGGTATGACTGTTCGTTTGATCTCTCAACAAAAGAAGTGTAAGGACTAGTGCCTTTAAGGGGTTATGGAGTCAAAAGTTCAGTGACATTCATTTGGATTAAGAAACTGAATGATTATGTTATCCAAGTAAATATGAATATTAGAAGAGTAGTAACTTAAGTCTTCTAGGATTCAACCTTTGAGGAGGTGAGCTACTAGAGAATAGGCACTTCTAGGTCCTAACAATTTTCCTCCTTCTTAGATAATTGAAGAAATATTTAGGTGAAACCACAATTGATCAACACTAATAAAGAGCTAGCACTTTAGGGCTTTAGAGTCTTGTCAATATAAACCAATTAGGAAAAATCTAGAAAATACAAAGTGAAGAAGTAGTAACTTAAGTTTTTCACTTCTAGGGTTTATCAAGCATGCAATTTCATAATCTTTGTTATGAGAAAGAAAAAAATACCATAACCATTCAAAAGTAATGACAAAATCATATTTACTTACTTAACTAAGAATAATCATGCATGAAAACACTATATTACCAAATGAATTCACCAAAATTGATCCAAGTTGCAAGTAGAAGACTCCAAAAGAGAGGTACGCGTCACAATTTCAGCCAAAAAACCCTAAATTGGGTGCAAATTTCAGTCCACTTCCTCTTATGTGAGGAGTTTTTATGTCAAAATGAGAGTACTTTATCTCTATTTATACAAAACTTTGACCCTTGATTAATTTTAGGTCAAAATTAAGGCCGACCTGGCTAGTTTACATTAAAATCCAAATTTGACATAAATAAAATTAATTATCTTCTAAAGACACCTCCAAGGGTGACGTGATTCCCTTCTAGGGTAATGTTTAGGCCCTAAGGTGGAACGTTGGCCCTAAAATGTAGAACGCTTGGCCTCCAAAGGCCCCAGATGATTCCCACAAGTGCCACCAAGCTCACAACTGCCTCCAAAATGAAAATCCTAACTTTGGGTGACATCTAGGGTCATGATGGGGACATCTTGGGCCTTCAAGGGCCAACGTCCATAAGAAATATTAATATCCCCCTGGGTCTAGGTCTGCCAGGGTGCTTCCAAAGGAAAATTCCTTCTTTTTCCTAGTGCAAATCTTGAGTTCTTTCTTACCCCTGGATGGGGATGCAACATCCATATGTGGGCTTTAATCCCTAAATAGGATGCAAATTTCAGTCCACTTCCTCTTATGTGAAATTTTTTTATGTCAAAATGAGAGTACTTTATCTCTATTTATACAAAACTTTGACCCTTAATTAATTTAAAGTCAAAATTAAGGCCGACCTGGCTAGTTTACATTAAAATCCAAATTTGACATAAAAAAAATTAATTATCTTCTAAAGACACCTCCAAGGGTGACGTGATTCCCTTCTAGGGTAATGTTGAGGCCCTAAGCTGGAACGTTGGCCCTAAAATGTAGAACGCTTGGCCTCCAGAGGCCCCAGATGATTCCCACAAGTGCCACCAAGCTCACAACTGCCTCCAAAATGAAAATCCTAACTTTGGGTGACATCTAGGGTTATGATGGGGACGTCTTGGGCCTTCAAGGGCCAACGTCCATAAGAAATATTAATATCCCCCTGGGTCTAGGTCTGCCAGGGTGCCTCCAAAGGAAAATTCCTTCCTTTTCCTAGTGCAAATCTTGAGTTCTTTCTTACCCCTGGTTGGGGATGAAACATCCATATGTGGACTTTAATACCTCATGAAGGTCCAAGCTAATCATTCCCTCATGTGTACCTATCCACCGGGAAAGGTCCTGCAACAACTACAAGTACGCCCTACATGGGTTCATAAGTCACAAGGATCATAGCATGTAAATCACATCTAATAATTAAATTACCAAAACATGTGCATCAAACCTCCCTTAACCTAGAAAAATGCTCAAAGATGTTATGTAATTTGACAAGTTAGGTTTGGAGAAGGTCTCACGGTGTCCTATTGGGATAACCTCCCTTAAGTTTGGGATGTTTCCTAGGTGGGAGCCAATCCAAGTCATGTAAGTATATGAGTTGGCATGGGGTAAGTGTTTGGGAATGGGGTGCAGTAATAATAGGGAAATGTAAGTCTTACCTGTGGGTGATTTTGTAGAGGGTGAGTTGCACCTTGTCATAAATGCAATTATTTCCTATCCCATTCATTGCCTTTTATTCTTAGCTTTAGTTCTTTTGATATTTTTCTTTTGTACTTAAAGGGAAAAATCGAGGGCCACTGTCCTAGCTTGATGACCATAGGTGATAGTGTTATCCACAAACATTTCATGGAGATGAGAAGGTTGGATCGTGATGATACCGCCTTTCTCTTGGGTATGCCACCAAGAGACACTACCCTAGTTTGGTGACTAGATAGGTGGTAGTTTCATACTACTAAACGCCCATGGTCATAATAGGTCGGCTCACGATGACACCTCCTATCCACCAACTAGTACCTTGAGTGTTTATGTATATTATGGGTTCCCTTTTCATAATGAGAATATTTTTACTGATTTCTCGAGAATCTCTGAGTGAAGCATATCAAAGGTTTCAACATTGGATTTTAACTCTTTCCAACTACTTTTACCCTCTAGTCCTTTAGCCCCTTCTTCCCACAAGGAAATGTACAACCCTTCCTAGCGTTCCCAATCCCAATGCCCAAACAAAGGTTGGGGGAGATGAGAGGAATAAATATGGAAAGTGGTAAGTATGGAGGGAACATACGATGACCTTTTCACAGATCCACCCAGTGCCAACCCATCCTAAAGGGAGATCAACTTACTAGGGCACCATGTCACCCTTCCATGTATGAACAAGGCAAAGAGAATAATTTCCAATCAAAAGTCATGAAATTAAGAAGAATTCAATGCAACATATTCAAGTGCTTCAAAAATGAGAGTGAAACATACCATGATACTTGGACTCATTACCTCATGGAGTAATAGTTACTGCTACTTCAGGACCAAGCTGGTGGGATGGATACTACTGCTGTTGATAAATGGATTTCACTGAAGAAAAGAGGGGCCCTTCGGGGACATGCTTAAGTTGTCTGACTCTTGGTACTCCATGTCTAGGACCTATAGGCCTCAAGATGTGATCTCCTTAGTTATCCCTAGGGTAGGGGATAACATGACATACTAGTTGTGGGCTTCATGGTCGGAACCTCCTGTATGAAGGTGACATATAGAATTTCGTTAATGGTCTTACCTTAGAATATGGCCTCATATGGAAGTTTGGGACATCTTAAAAAATGCCTCTTTGTCCTCTGCATATGGTGTTCTTCCTCTTCCTTGGATTTTGAGGCCATTGGTGACTTCTGCGGTCGTTCTACCTTTCTAAAGCTCAACCCTGCTTCTTTTGTTGGATTCTTCTTCTTTAAAAATTCCGGTGGCAATAAGTAATGCACGCGTGACTTGTGCAAGGTGAATTTAACTCCTGGACAAGATAATATTTCCTTGTCCATTATTTCCTCGTCCAAATAGAACGATGATGGCCTTGTATGAATTTTCAAAGGCTTTGCATGCCTTGGCCAGACAAATGTGTAATGATGATTTAGAGTAAACGAGATGTTCCTTGTATGAAAATTAAGTATCTCCTAGGGTATACACATCCTTTGGGTGGTGTCAATCAACTGATTGTACCACTTTAGGAACACAATGTTGTTAAACTCCATATTTTCTGAGTCTTCCCTTGCATGCCAAGGCTAAAAAATCTTTGCGAGGCGACCTTTGTTGGCTAGTTCTATATGTGTACCCATGTGTGGCCTCCACTTCAACATTGTGAAAGTAAGAAGTAGATATCCATATGTGAAGGTGCCTCCCTTCTCTTGAACTTCCTCACAAGTGATGAGGATTTCCTCCAACAGGTAACTAAACCAATTGAACACAACATCGTTTGTGCAAAAGTCAGCCACTGACAAGAAATCAAGTGTGCATTCACCCTTATAATATGAATACATGACCTTGCTATAAATCACGTAGCAGGCCATTCTCACCATCTTAGAGAGGATTGGTTCAATCCTTGTTGTGTGACCCCCCCTCTATGTATGGAAGTGCTCATACAGGCTAATTTTTCCCTTCCACTTTTCATGTTTTCTCGGTCCTTGAAATCCTTTAGAGATGTCCTCACCCTGTAAAGATAATCCTATAAGATGGTGAATATCTTCAGCATGAATGGGGTATCTCCTATCAAGCCATAAAATTCTATCATGCACCCTACTAATCACAAAATCGGTGCACCGTGCATCTTCTACAGTGGTTTCGAACAGTGGGAGGTCCCGGAGGTTCATGATCATCAAGTGGAATAGATTCATAAAGTCATCCTTCAGGATGAACTACACCTCCCCTCTCATCCCAGAGTCCATCTCATAGAACACGTCGATGTTCGTGAGATCCAGGTCAAGGAGTTTTGTTTGCTTGGATTTTCCTTTGACATCACCGAGGACCTCAATCCTAGGATCATAGGGCTCATCTGAAACTGCTTCTTTTTATACCGAGCCTTGTTCTCTCGATATTTTTGGAATTTTCACTTTGGATTTGTAGTAGTGACACTGCCTCGGTAACTGGGTGGCGATCGACTTCTTAGAATGCACTAGGATGCAGAGACTCAATAGGAGAAGGAAAGTAAGTGAATAGAATAGAGTTCTGAACAATATTACAAAGTATTATAGATAAATTAATAGGATATACCATTAATGAATCGTCAATGAGCGAGTAATTATTCCAACAGTGCGATCTATGGCATGAATGTGCGATGGGACTAGTAACAAGGTAAAATATTCTAGCTAGATTATGACTTTAATCTGTCTCTTACTCAACACATGGTTAGCGTGAGGGTATTACCATCTTAGCGGTTCAGAATCATGGCAACCTTATTGACAAGATCTACGTGGATCAAGACTTTTAAGACTTGACGGGACATGCTGATAGTTTTCAACAGTTACCCTAAAAGCCACAACTAGAAATGACGTAGCTATGACTTAGCCGTTAATAAAGTTCAGATTCGATTTAGACCCAACCACAAAGATTTTTCGGTGGCTACACATGCATAGTTGAGTGGATAGGACACACGTCAGATAACACGTTTCAGCATGAGCATGTTTCAAAAGACCTAACAACGAAAATGAGAAGGATGTGTTGTGGCACTCCTAAGCACACTTCGACATTATTACATAAAAAAAAATTCAACAATGCTACAAAACTCAACATAAAAGAAATGTTTACCTACTGTACACGCCACTTTGGATTGGAGAAACCATGTTTCTTGTTAAGTTTGGCCAATGTATGGTTTCAGGCATGCACCATTCACCCACCCTGGTTGAAGGACACCATCCAGTTGCGCTAGCTTGACCGCACCAGACTATCGGATCTCAACTACTAGGAATTGTCCTAACTAGTGCATGCACAACTTTCCTAGATGTTTATGATAATTAATTTCATAGAGGAGTACCTTATCGCCTTGTGTGGACCTCTTAGTCTTGATGTGTCGATCATGCCAAGATTTATTCATAGCTTTTTCCACTGACTAATGAAAATTAACAATGAACCTTTCTTCTTCCAGTTCCTGCAGGTCTACAATCCTTTGCGCAACTGAGCATCATATGTCATGTGTGTATCATGATCTATATAGAGACTTGGGGTAATAAACTCTACAGGTACCACAACTTCCTCCCTGTTAACCAACTGAAATGGGGTGTATTTGTGCAACTTCTTTGTGGTCATCCTATAATCCCATAAAACTGTTGGAACTCTATCATCCCAATATTCCCTGCATGCACAATATACCTTTGCCAGTCCCGTTTCCAAAATATTGTTGAATGCCTCTACTGTGCCATTAGATTTTGGATGATGAGGACTTGTGTTATGGTTCTGGATAAGAAATTGTGTCGTCAATTTTGTGATTGTGATGCTAATGAAGTGGCTCCCTTGATCACTAGTTAGGCTCCTAGGACATCCAAGCCGAGAAATAATGTTCTCAAATATAAATCTAGCCATTGTATCTGTTGAACAATCCTGGACTGCTTATGCATCATCCCACCGCGTAAGATAGTCTATTGCGGTAATGACATATCTATCCTTTAAATGTCTTATAGGTGGCTTAATTGGTCCAATAAAGTCAACAACCCATTTCTCAAAGGCTTACAGTTCCCTAACCAGCTGAAGAGGTAATTCGTCTCCATGTGATGGTTTCCCTACTCATTGACAAAGGTCACAAGACCTAGAAAAAATGTTAGCATCTTTGAATAACTTTGGCCACCATAATCCGACTTGGAGAACCTTTTGTGATGTAGCTTTCCCTCCAACATTCCCTCCTGCAAATCCACTGTGGAATTCCCATATGATATCTTTCCTTCCATGGTTTAGGACACACCTTCTAAGAATGTTGTCAAGTCCCATCGTATAGAGTTGAACTAAAATCGATTGGTAATCTATTGCAATAACCACCAAGTTCCTCTTCTAGGTTGCACAATAATTCTTTGGGAAAGTCCCTGTACTGAGGAAAGAAACAATCTCTTCAAGATATTCTGGAATGGATTTAATCTAGAGAATTTCTGCATTAGGGAGATGGTCATCCACAACTCCACTTTCCCCTGATTTCAGTCTTGACAGATGATCCAATCCTACATTACATCTTCCAGGTTTGACAATTACCTCAAAGGAAACCTCCTGAAAGAGTAAGAGCCACATGCAAATCCTATCTTTAAGGAAATGCTTATTTACAAGGTATTTCAGCGTAGAATGGTCATTAAGTAGTGTAAAATATTTGCAGCGCATAAATCATAGCCAAACCTTCCCTTTCGATTCTTGTGTAGTTGCGTTCAACTTGAGATAGTTTTTTGCTGGTAAAGTATATAGGGTGGTCCATATTCCCTTCCCTTGGTTGCGCTAAGATAACTCCTAGTGCAACACCTGATGCATCCATGTGTACATGGAATTCAACTTCCTAGTTGGTGTATATAGGAATTGGTGTAGTGTTGAGTTTTTCCTTGAGTATATCAAACGCCTTATCACACTCATCCATCCACCAAAATGCTTCAGAGTTATTCAACGATTTATCCAATGGTGTTGTGATACTGGAATATCTTCTGATGAACCTATGGTAGTATCATGTATGCCCAAACATCATGCGTAGTTGTTTCTCACTTGTAGGTGGTGACATGTTCAGGATAACCACAAATTTAGCTGGCTCTACCAGGAATCCTTCCTGACAAACAATGTAGCCTAGCAGGTTGTTGTGTGATACATAAAAAACCACTTCCTCAGGTTCAGATCTATCTGTAACTCACGACATGTATCAAACATTAATCAGAGTATCCCTACGTGCTCCTTCAACAAACTATATATCGTTCAGTCATCCATGTAGACTTCTAGGAACCTGTGTATGAAATCAAAAAATGTTGCAATAAGAATCCTGGAGAAGACCACAACGCATTCTTTAGGAAAAAGGGCATTATGTTATATGTGAATGACCCCCACTCAATTATAAAAGTTGTCTTCTTCTTGTCATCCTCGTAAATTTTGACTTGGTGATACCTCGATAATCCATCTATCAACGAACAGGCTTATTTCCCTGCAACTTGATCTAACACCTCATCATAGAAGGGTGTCAGAAATGGATCGTGTACACATGAGAAATTCAGAATCCTATAGTCAACATAGACCCAAATGTCTTCGGTACCCTTTTTTCTCTGTATCACTATGGGGCTAACCCATTCTTCTTCTTCGATCGGAAATATTAGGCTTGTCGCAAGCATTTTGTCTATTTCTCTTTTGACATTTTCTTTTAACCTTGGGATTGAGACACTATGGTCTGATCTTCACGGGTTTCAAGTCATTTTTATCTCACTCTTCATCTCCCCCATGGCTCCTTTAATGCCTTTCATTTTTTAAAATGTTTTTGGGAATAGGTCTTTGTATTCTTGCAATAGACTTTGGATTTCATTCATGGTCTGCTCATCCTAGTAATCCCCTATATAAGCTATCTTAAGATGCTCTTTTCTCCCTATATTTAATTTCTGCAACTTTAGAGGATGGTTATAGGTGCTACTGGTCTGAATGAGTGTAGTATCCTGGATTCCCTAGTTCGTACAATTTCTTTGATATTGAGGTTCCTAAGTTCTTCTACTTCATTAGGTTCTTCCAGGTCTTTATCAAATTTGTAGCGGGCTACTGGTATTCTAACAGGGTTGTGATCTCGATTGGACTGAATCAAATGGGAATGATCAGAACATACTACTCGACTTGATATAGATTTACAAATATCAGTAAATAGTATCTCCCGAATTATTTGAAGGACTAAGTGAAGCTCAAGAGTCCTATCAGTAAAATAAAAGTGTTTGCAAAATTGTTCTTCTAGTGTCTGCCACTGGTTCATTTTTCTTCTGGTCTCTTCATGTATGTACCAAGTTTTTGGAATCACACCCAATGAGTGGAAAAATTAGTGAACCCATAGTCAAGAGAGTACTTTCACAACTTTCCATTGCTTGATACAATGCTCAACATGCATTCTAGGGTCAGACTCCCCATCGAATAGTTGTGCACCATAAAAATCCATGTTTTTTTGTTGTTGTCACCTAATCGCTTTTGAGGAATCTATATTGGAAATCTCTCTTTGCATCCTCCCAATCTATAAGTGAAGCTCCGTGAGTGGCCCATCACCTAGATGGGTTATCCTTCAAAGCTATATACAAAACCGAGATCCTTTGCTCTAACACAAATTTTTCATCTATATCAATGAGAAAGCTATTCAAATATAAAGTACCATCATATATCGGGTGATCCCTCATCTCGGTTCCAATCCATCTCATTTCCCTGATAGTTGCACAACGTCTTGAAAATGTTTTGTATGAACCTTGTTGCCAACTATCAAAAACTAGTCCCGAGTCCTCCTTAGCTGATTGTATACTCCTCCAACTTACATATCCATTTGCAGTGGGGTTGATGTAATCTGGACTCAACCCTATTGTTATGGTGTATAAGTGGTCAAAAACTTATGATTCTATTTTATTATCCACTGGCTTAATATATCTAGGTCCCATGTAAGGATCTAAGGGTTGGACTACTTTTACTCCCTCTGCTTCAAACATCATAGTGCCCCTTTTTAAATCAATGACAATATAATTTCCATAAGCCCAATAAATTCCTAATAAGGAAGGGTATGGGTCTTCATCTCCCATGATTTCAATCACTTCAAAATAAACTATCGTTTTAACTCCTGCAACATCTACTTCCACATCTTCCAACCTTCCCAATGGAAAAATGTAGTATTGGTTTTCCATTCTCAACTAGATTGGGGAATAGAATAACTGAGGTTTCCCTAGATCCTCCCAAGTATTTTTGGGTAAGATGTTGACATCCGAGCCTAAGTCCAACATGACATATTTAATTTCAAAGTCGTCCAACTCAGCTTCTAACCTAAATTCTTTTCCAGTTCATACATTCCTTATTTCTACTCTTCGTGTATTATTATCATGGAGGTTGGTGGTTATATTGGTATCTAGGGTTCCCCCATACCTCAGGATTATGTACAATGTGTTTCACAACTTCTTAGAAAGTCGGTCATCTCCCAGGATCTCAAAGAATAATTGAAACCAAAGGTTGATTATATTTTGAGACTGGTCATGGGGTCTTCTCGAATTTACAGGATTTTGAGGTGTAGGAGGTGAGGCAGGATCTTGAGAAGTCTTGGGTTGAAGGGTGACTTTAGGATTATTTTCTCTTATTTATCGAGCATATTCTGCACTAAATATTTCTACTGCATCTTTGAAAAATAGTTTTTGTTTCAAAGGATCATACATGTCATCCTTGGGGGATGCTTTCTAAATATTGGGTCGATTGTTTACATTTGCCCCAATGTTTTTTCCTCGAGTGATGATGTAGACTTTGGGTAACCTCTCTTAGAAATATCTCTTGAGTTTTAAGCCAATGAAGTTAGATCCTCTTTGACGAGCCTGATCCTCCCACTTTGAGATCAAATCTGGGCACTATTCAATTGCGTGGGAATTAGTTATGCAGTGTGAACAACACGGTAATATCAGATGAGGAAAGTCTTTGGCCATATTTTCTTATTCATCAAAATTGTAACATCGACCCGGTCCTTGTCTACTATTTCTCCCTCCTCTAAATTCACCTGCACCGCCACTTCCCCGACCTCTTCCTAGCCCTTGGGGTGTTTCATTTATCTTGAATGTCGTCTATTCCAATCTGTCGACAAGTGCATCTAATTCCTGACATTAGTTTGTAGCATGCATCATGGACCCACATAATTCACAATGTATTGTATTGGGTGCAGGTGAGTACTTTTGCAGGATGGGGCAGTGTCTTGGTGTGTGCCCCTGAGTTCGAAAAATTTCACAGTATTTGACTATCTGAGTGGGTTGGGAGCTTGGGAAAGTGTTGTGTTGAATCAATGCATGAAATGGTGGAGTTTTTTATGCATTCGTAACTCCTCCCATTGGTCTTGTAGGGGGGTGGCACATTCCTCTTACCCGCGGACACTCAGTTTCCAAACTCCCCTCTGTGTAGCATCATGTACACCAAATTTGAGGCTGCACTGGCTTGAGTAGAGTTAATTTTGGGATCTTCTCCATGAGTGCAAATATCTGTCCTTGGAGGTTTGACATGTGTTCATCTACCGGAGGTCTAGTTATCCTCAGGCTCCCTAGGTATCCCACCATGGATTCAATTTTCATTGATTGTTTCAAATCCTCTGTCAGTGTGGCTATTCTTTGTTTCGTTAAGGGGATTTGTGTCAAGGGTAGCAACCCTTGTATGTACCATTCCCTTTGATGGTATTCATGAATTGGGTGTGCCAATCTCCTAATAGTGTCCTTAAACTTCTGACTATATTCCCATGCAAATTCCCCCTCTCTCTGTTGAATCTCGCACAACTCAAAGAGAGATTGTTGTTTTGATTGAGGTAGTTTGAATTAGACAATGAATTTATGACACACTTGGTCAAGGGTAAAGACCTATATTTGTACCCCTGGATCAATAACACTGATGTACCATTTCAGGGCACGACCCCTCAAGATAGTATGGAATTCCACTAACTTGTTCGCATCCAGAGTCCCTCTGGACCTCTAGATGGTCTCACATAGAAACCAATATTGTTCTACGTCCTCATCCACTTTACCCCACAATTTTGGGCATCGGGTGATTGATCCTCCGGTGTGTCTAGCCATTGTCGATGTTCTTGTTCCAATCAAAATAAATCCTAATGGCCCTGGTTGTGATCTACTAGCAGACCCTACTATCCTTCCACTGTTTATGGTTGTGGGTCTTGTTGAACTGGATGAGTTTGAAAAAATAGAATTTGCATGAGTATGAGGTACTAATATTACCAAAGGTATTGAAGGCGCCCAGGGGACGAGTGACTCAGGGATGGTTCAACTGACTTCTGGGAGGGTTTCTTTGATCTGGGGGGTCTCATTTTCTTATACTGGAGAAACATACTCCACTTTGTGGTCAACTCCTCTTGAGACCGGGATCGAATCTTCTCCGCCTTTCACAATATCTAGACGTCCTTCATCCTTGCTTTCTTCTAAACCTTCCTCATCTCATTCGCTCTCCATGTGACTTCTTTATTTCTACACTTCTCCTTCCTACAATATTATACTGGCCAATATTTCTTGTCTTTGCAACTTCCACAAATCCTCTGACTTTCTTTCATCTATTCCTCCTAGTTTGATTTCTTTTTGTAACACCGTAGACTACTTCGCTTCTCTCTTTACCTTTCCCAGCCACCATTTCTCAACTATGGAAACTCTCCTCGGGGTGTGCTCATTTCTTGTAGTTTTATCTTCCCCCATCTGTCAAAGAACCCATTCCCCTTCTTAGGTCATGAGCTTTCCCCAAGATCACCCCACCCTGAGTGCATGGGTTTAGGCTACCATCTCATGCGAGGGAACAACTAGCATCCCATATTACACCAAAAATACCTTGATACAAAGGGGAATTTCCCTCAACAATCTTCCCCATTCCCCTTTCTTAAATATTACTTTGGCTCGTGAAAAATACTAGCCGTTCTTCACTGCAAAGTCGATGATATTGCCTTCCAGGGATGTGTCAACCCAGAAATCTATCGCTCGAGTAATATGGTGACCCAGTCGATGAAGATTTTATATCCTTTCTTTATCCCAAGAAATAATTCATTTAACCCAATCTTTGAACTCTGGTGCTTCTTGTAGGATATCTACCCACTAGAGCAACGTTTCCAGGAATTCTACATAGAATATCTCATAATGGTCGCTTGATATTTTCGAGTATAAGACAAAATCGTTGGCGGCGTCCCAGTTTAGATTCCTCAACTTCTCTTCCTTCAGTACAAATGAATCACACTTATGTTCCCACCACTATCGAACGTCAGACTTGTGGATTTGTGGAACCATTCTCCCTACAGGCTCCTTTGTAAAATTAGGGTCCCGACGACATAACCTTTTTGTTTGTGAAAATTTTTCAGACCAGGGTCCTCTTCAGGTTACCAACAAAAGGGTACCGATGTAGTCTAGTGCACTAGAATTTTCACCTTTCTGAAAGGAAAGAAGTCTCACTCGAAGAGCAACTGAGACAAAAGAACTTAGGGAAGGGTAAGAAGAATGCTATATAGATCTATAACACATCTATATCGTTACCATTCTAATGCAAGATAGATTACTCAATTCATATCCTTAACACATCATACACTGATACAAAAGAACAAAGCTATATAGAACATCAAGAAATGATAAATACATGTAATTCATAACAAACAACGCATAATGAAATTTCAAAGATACATAAAGTAATATAAACCAACAACATTTTCAAAATTTTATCTCCATTTTCTTTCTATTATATTAGAGTCTTGAACAACAAGCATGCACAACTTTACATTAATCATCTACCCTACTCATCATAGAAGAGATCAGTAGGTACATCTCAATACAATATTAAAGATGATCATAAACAGTCTAAGATCTTTCCTTACTGATTACATTCTAGATCTGGAGTATAGAACTAGTTCTTGCCTCTTGTTCCTCTCTCATATCTCCTTCACACACACACACCCATTATAAATCAATACAATTACCAATTACCCTCCATACAATACAATTGTTTCCTTCCTCTCGTTGAGAACCTATAGGCCCTCTTCTCTTCTTGATTATGTTGCAACTGTATTGTCTCAAAATGGATCCGCGCCAGTCTCAGAATGTTTTTTGTTCCAACTTCTTTCTGTTGCGCTTTTTCTTTCTCAACCCTCTTCACTTGATTGGGTTGTCTCCTTGATAACTTGGACAACTTCTCTTATCAAAACGAAGGGCCCAACACTTCCTTTGCAAAACCATGTCTTCTACTAACTCTTCCTAAGCATTTGGTGCTAAGTCCTCTATTGTAGGTAGGAACAACTCCTCCTCTTGATATAACATTGCAAGATAACAAAGTTTCAAATTCTCCACATTCACTAATGAGTAAATCTACATATATGGGGTTAGACTAATTGTATAGGAATTATATCCACCTTCTCCATTACCTCAAAAGTTTCATACTGTAGATCCATGATCTTCTTACTAATACACTATAATATTTCCTTGTTCATTTGTAGCTAAGCTCTGTCTCCCACTTTAAGTGTATTCTTAGTTATGTGGTGCACATAACATGGTTATGTGTTGATCATCACTGGCCTTATACTTTTCCTATGACTTATTCAACATCTTCTTCACTTGCAAATGGATTTGTCTAATATTTTCAACAAATTTCTCTTCTTTCAAGACTCCTCCTGTGATGTCTTCCCTCAATCCTCCTTTATGTCCATAAAAAACATCCAATGGATAAGGTGGAAAATATTCAAAGAAATTTTCAAAAGGAGACTTACCAATAGAAGTATGGACTACTCTATTATAATAATTTTTAATGTAGATCAGATTTGCATCCGAAGACTTTTTATGCTTCTGATTGTAACCTCTCAAAAGTTGTACCAACGTATTTTTAACTACTTTTTTCTACCCATATGTCTATGGATGGAATACTATAGATATATTCAAATTCATGTCCATCTTCTCCTAAAGTGTAGTCCAAAAGGAACTAAGAAATTTGGTATCCTTGTCTGAGATAATTGTCCTTGGTATCCCAAAGTGCAACTAGACCTGTTCAAAGAACATTTTTCTCGCTACTTTCCCTTTGATGGTATTTTTACAAGGCATAAGAATGCACATCATGTTGAACCTATCAACTACCACAAACAGATAGTCATGTCCCTTTTTGGAAAAAATCCATGGAAATGCTTTTCCAAGGTTAAGTTGGTACATGTAAGGGATGGTATAGACCTTTCTTTCTATTACTGGGATTTTTGGTACAAAAAATTATGCATCCTCTAATATATCGGTCTACATCTTCTTGCATTCTATACCAATACACATACCTTTGTAAGTTAGCAATTATCTTCCCAACACCAAAATGTCTTGCAACCTTGGAGGTGTAAGCCTCTTTGATAAGATGTAATCTTTCACTTTTAGGAACATAGTGTTTGTCTAGCTTGTAGAGTAACCCATTTTGGAAATTATAGTCAACCTTATTGTCACCTTATCCTAATGAATTTAGCCTTGTAGTTTTTGAAACACCTTCTTGAATTCCTCATCTTATGTGTATGCCTCTTTGTATGCATCATGGGTAAAAGGATCCATGTGTACAAGATTTCCCAAAGCTGTAATCTTGGATTTGGGTGGCCTTAAAACCATGTATGCCAACTTATTAATGCTTCCCTTCTTATACTTCATGACTAGATGGAATTTCTACAAAATCCCCATCCACTTGTAATGCTTGGTTTGTTGAAGCTTAATCTAGGCATACAAATACTACAATGGCTAGTGATATGTGTGGATAATGGTTTCCTTTCCCACCAAATAATTCTTCCATTTATTAACAACTTGAAACAGGGCATATAGATCCTTATCATAGGTAGGGTAGTTTAAGAATTCCCCATGAAACATTTAAGAATGATATCATACTAGCTTACCTCCTTGCATATAAATTTCTCCCATAGCATACCCACTTGCATATGTCTCCACTTAAAAAGGATTATGTAAGTTTGGAAATGAAAGAACTAGTGCTTGACTAATATTTCATTTCATCTTATTGAAAGCTTTCTATTGATTCTTTATCCACTAGAAACTCTTACCTCTTGTTGTTATGACATAGAGTGGTGTAACTACCATTGAGAAAAAATCTATGAAATTCCATAGGTACTATTCTACCCCAACAAAGCTCCTAAATTTAGTGAAATTAGCAGGAATTGGCCATTTTATGATGATATCCATATTTGTGAGATCTATATTAAGTTCCCCTCTACTGATCACATACCCCAAATACACCAATTAATGCTTAGTAAACTCACATTTCTTAAGGTTAGCCAAGAATTGGTGGTTTTTCAGAGTCTCTAACACATGCATGAGATGTGAGATGTGATCCTCCTAGGTAGAGCCATAAACCAATATATCACCCAAATACACTATTACAAATGAATCTAAATATGGGAATGGGACATCATTCATTAGTCTCATAAATTTAATTGGTTCATTACATAAAAAAAAATGGCATGACCAACCATTCATAAAAACCTTGTCTTGTCTTGAAGGTGATCTTTCAGGTGTCTTCTTCTTTGAAACTTACCTAGTAGTATCATGATTTGAAATCCAACTTGGTGAAGCACTTGGCATGATGCAACTGGTATAACAAATTGTCGATCACGGGTAAAGGGTACCAATTCTTGAGTTTAATCTTGTTCAAATCTCTATAGATGATACATATACGCCAAGTCCCATTCTTCTTGGGTATAATGATGATAGGTAACCCACAAGGTGAGGTTGTCGGTTGAGTCACTCCCTTCTCCATCAGTTGCTACAAATGATTCTTCACTTCATTTGCTTCCAGAACAAATTGTCTATACGACCCAATATTTAGTAATGGGGAGTCAGGAGACAACTATATGTCATGCACCACTTTCCTCTTAGGTGGTACCACTCTAGGATCCTAGAAAATTCCTTTGTATTCATGCATCAACTCCTCCAACTATTGTTTCTTATTTTTAGTACACCCCTATAGGGATTCCTTTACTCTTACCCATTCATCACTCGGTTGATTCTCTTGTAAGAAAAACAAACCATACTTCTTACTTGAACTAATCAAAATTTTGGATTGGCTAGAACTTACGAGTGAGATATTCAATTTACCTTCATGTGCATTGATGATGAAATACTTTCCATCCTTCATCAAGGGGTACTATTTTTTTCTCTATTTGAATATTTCATCCCTCGTATACATGTATGGGATTCTAAACACTACATCACACATGTCTAGGGGTACTACATATAACTCTGCTTCATTAATAAAATTTGCACTTACAACAAATATGTTCTTACATCATTTTGTGACCTTGATTTCTACGTCCTTGTTCACCCACTCTAATGGGAATGGGCTTGGCTGATCATGAACCTCCACCCCAAGCTTGTTGAAAACATTGAGTGCTATGATGTTGACATGTGAAATGAAATCGAATAGAGAAGATACCTTGGTCTTATTGACCTAGATCTTAATATTGAATAATTTTGTCATCTCCTTCACTTCCTTGTGATGAAGGCTACTCATATTCATCTCCTTCTGCACTGAAGTGCATAAAACATTCCTCTACTTGATTACTTGAATATGTGTCTAGAAGGTTCTTCTTATTGGCATATTTCTTATGGTTCTTAGGGTTTATCTCTGGATGTAGTTTCCAAAATGTTTCTTTAATGTGACCATTGATATTGCAATGGTTACATTGGTTACTTAGATCCTTTCATTGATGTGCAGTGGCTTCCATCTTCTTATATTTACATTTCCACTTATTCTTTCCTTCCTTGGAATCATCTTGGTTCTCTTTCTATTTGGAACCACTTGGTTGTCCACTTTTTTGGCCTATATTTTCCAGATAATGTGCTTGCACACACGCCTCATCAACTATCCCAGGCTTGAACATAATCACTTTATTTCAAAAATGACTATGTAGACCCCCCAAAATATTGATTATATCTAGGTTACTGGGAATAGATACCCAACATCATTGCCATCTTCCTAAATTCATTGGTGTACTCTTACACACTCTGCCCCTGCCTTTTCATGAAGTAAATCCAATGGATCCATTGGTCCTCTACATACCCAATAGGGTAGAACTAGGACTTAATGAGGGTTTTGAAATCCTCCCACTTATTTACTGGTGGATCACCCACCAACCTAAGTTTCTCAGTGTGACTTTCCCACCAGGTTAATGCATAGCCCTCTAATTTTAGTCAGGAAAATGAAATCATTTTCTCCTCATCCATATTGTGAAAATTGAAATATACCTCTAATTTATACAACTAATGATTTGAATTTAATGCATCAATCTCACCTTGGTATGGATTGATATCCACTTTTTCTTCCATTTTAAATAAGGATTATGAAGGGGTAATGGCACTATAACTTGGTTGCTTTTTCTTGGGCTCTTTCCTCAACTCCTTTTTTGGGTCTTCAATATTTCTTAGTTTCCCCTCTGATCAGATCTTTGAGTTGGAGCCTCCTCCCCAAATGGTTCAAGATTGTTTACTAGAGCCACCGGGTCATATTGTGAGAGATATAAAAAATTTCTATTCTATCCTCACAAATATCTTGTTTTCCAAATCTTGATGGTTTTTGTGAACACACTAATCTCCCATTTCTAGGGTTCTATGAATTTTTTCTTAAGCCAATTCCTGGATCGTGCAACTTCCCAAAAATACTCTAAAGAAACATGACTCTGATACCAATATAATCTGTAAACTTCCATGGATATTCCACTACAATAGTTTGTTACAATAGATCTTATAATATTTTTAAATCTTTATTATGTAAGTTTATTTTCTTAGATCTCATATTTGTTATCTCTAGCTTATTGCTCTATTTTTTATATAAAATATTTGAAATACAAAAAATAAAAGAATAGAAAATTGATAACACCATCCACACAAATAAACACAATATTTACCCTGGGAAACCCCATATGGGAGAGAACCTAGCTCAAAGGTGAGGCCTATGATCTTCTCTCTTTCCTTCAACTATAAAAATGAAATTACAAAGGAATGGGCACTCACTATGGAGTTTCCTATGACTCTGTGGCCTAAAAGGATTATATATAATATTCCTCCTATTTTATGCTCTCAAAATACCACTCCTAGATGTTTTCTCGTCTATGGAACAAGTACAATACTAAATAATGAACTCCTTCTCCTCCTAGCAGCCCAATATTTAACATAGCTCGATAGTTGTCTAGGGTTAGGGCTTTGATTTCCTCAACCATCAATTAGTGATAAGTTTTGGACCTTCTATAATTTTCTTGAAATTCAACACATGGCTATCCCCATACATTTTCGTTATGGTGGCTGACATGACATCCACTCGTATAATGGTGGTCAACATGTTAGGTCAACTTTTAGGAGGCATAACTTTTGCATACGAACTCTAATTGAGGCGATTCTTTCACTGTTGGAAAGGTCTTGAGGTGTATGATATTATATATTCTGTAAAATAATGTTTTGAACAAAAAAAATGTTGTTTGGTGCCTCACAATGGTTCTATAATATTTCATATGGTTTCCAACCCCAATTTTCCAAATTAGGGCCTATCGCTAAAATTGCCTTGCAAGACGATTCCTCCAATTACTTCCACCCAAAAATCAATGAGATAGATGACAAATTGTATGATGATTCAATTCAAATCATTAGTCTAGGTAAAGGGTTATGTGAAAATGAAAATGAGAAATTTGAATCCAACCATCTCACATTTTTTTGATGTTGTGGCATCTCTTGAACCGCTCCTTGGAATTTTAAATAGTCAAAATAAAATTACTTGTCTTCCTAACACATTCTATGTATATAATTTCTCAAATAACACAATGGAATATTCCTATTGTTATAGGGGGGTCATCAATGGCATGTTCTAATGCTCCATATGATTATTAATAATTAAAATATAATTACCACTTCATACAAATATGTGTTCCATTTGTATCATGATATTGATGAGTTGTAAGGTTTATCAATGTTCGAGACATAGGATTTATTTTGTGATTATTAAAATTTTACATATTTGCAATTTATATATCTTTATAGTTTTTACACATGTTCTCCTTGTAGAATTCCATGTCATAAAGTCCCCCATTGTTCTTGGTTAATAGTACTAATATTACTAATGATTATATTGTGGGTGTCACCAACTGATAGATGAGGTGGGTCTCCAATTTTAAACACATCCCTCAATAATTTCAAGTTTATAATATACAAACTAATATGTACAGCAATCATCGGGGATTCACTCAATGAACTTATGCCATACCACATTCATTCATGGGATATTAAATAACACCCCTAATTTCACCATATATTTAAAAATACATTCTAAAATCCTTTTGTTGAACCCCCCTTGTTATACTTGTATTTTGCACCATAAGTTTTGCAACCATGTTACTAGATGTTCTATGTTACATAATTGAGTAAAATTCTCATAATTTTGTCACAATTTCATAATTTTTTTGTCACAGTTTCATAATTATGAAATACAAAATATTTCATAATTGAGAAAAAAACTCATAATTGAAAAGAAAGTTCATATTGAGATGGAAAAAGATCATAATTGAGCATGGAACTTGAGGAAAAAACTTATAATAGAGAAAAAAATCATAATAGGTTGGAAAAATCTCATAATTAAGCATGCAACTTGTGCATGACTTGTAATTGTTTAGTTCACATGCCATCAAACCTATTTATGACTTGTAATTGCTTAGTTCACATGCCATAAGGCCTATCCATGACTTGTAACCACCTAATTCACATGTCATGAATCCTATCTCCAATATATTCTAAATTCCTATAAGAAGAGGCAAAATCAAGGAGATGTGGGAGCTAGAGTTTGAGAGTGGTTATGATGGAAAAATAGGGAGGTATATTTTGAGAGTGGTTACACTAGAAAAATAGAGAGAGAATATCAAGTGGCTCATGAGGAGCATTAGGAACCTAGAAATAGGAGGAATGTATCTTTCATCTAAGGTAAAAGATGATGTACTTCTTCATTTCATATTAATATAGTTCTATGGTTTTCCTCTTTCATGTTGTTCATGTTTAATGGTAAATGTTAGATATGATCTCACCTTGAATAGATCAGAATAGATACAAACTAGATTTTGATTTCCTAACACTTATCAGAGTTGTAGAATTGGTATTTGTTTGTTTCTTGTGTGCAACAAGTGTATCACATGATATGGAGATAGGATCTTGAGAGCTACATCAAACAGACATGCACGGAAAACCTTCGATAAAGAGGTATGGCATTCTCTCCATTGGTGTAAAAGGAAACAAATTTAGTTAGATCTAGGGAAAAATATATAGTAATCTAGCCCCTTTGTCTGTCTTGGATCAAGGGAAGATCCAAAGGAGATATGGCTTATCCATAGGCTATATTTATCCACAAGACCCCTCTCGATAAATCTATCTAAATAAACAAATTAAAAAAAAACTTATTTTTACTAGATATCATAGGTATCCATTTTTTGTGGCACATTTTGATCTAGGTGGATATCGGGGGCCACCCACCTTTTCCAAATGGCTCAAAACAGTTTTCTGGCCATTTTGGCAATTTACTATTTTTAGTAGGTTTTCACTTCCGGGGCCATTTTGAGGGCCTAAATGAAGTTTTTTTGAGATCAAGGTTCTCAATGATAGCCGAAGGCATGATTGAGGCCCCAAAATGAATATCCTCGACGATACCTTTCCAACGAGCTATCACACGCCTAAAACAGAGATCGTATGCAAAAGTTACGACCCCAGGAAGTTGATGCACCAACTTACCCAAATGGGGCCCACATGACTTTTGGCGCTTCATCTCCTAGGGTTAGGTTTTTGGATG
>ML782631.1:157374-201703 GCA_009831015.1 Picea engelmannii | reverse complement strand
CCTCTTCAAAACCCCAGGTTGCCAGGGACGTCTCCCTTGGGCTAACCTCCCTAAATAGAAAGAACCTCCCCATTGAGGTGACATTGGGTGGGGAAGGTTCCTATTACGCCAGTTTGGCCTTTATCCTTTAGCCTTTCTTAATCTAGCTACAAACTGTGCGATAACAATCTCAAACACCAAAATTATAATAGAAATATATTTTTTATTTTCTAAATTGAAATTAACAATCTCAAACACCAAATTTTCATTATTGTATATGAAAAAAGTTGCAACTTTTTAATAAAAGTAAAAAATAACACTCACCATATATTTGAAACCAATATTCATATAACTTGAAACACAATTTCCCTTCATATCTAAGTCAAAGGCACACAAGCACCAACACAATTTCCGTTCATATTTAAGTCAAAGGCATGCAAACACCAATTTTTGAGTCTACAACAACTTCCCCATATATAAATAAGCATTAATAAAAATGAAAAACATATGATTTCACCTACTAAAAAAATCCATAATAGTCCATGTGTTAAAAGTCTTTCACTATATTATCTAGAATATATTCAAATGGGATAAAAAGTGGGAGGTTGGAACTTGAATAACATTCTACTCATAATTTAGAACTTGTCTCGTCCTCGAATTATTTTTTAGTAAGGATTAAGATTAATGGACTTCATTCTAAACTTCCATAAATACCCTTAAATTGACTTCCATATGAAAACCTTCTTTTGAGAGTCCATCTATCACTATATTGAGCTCTCTATAAATGATGTAATAGGAGATGTTGATAAACATTGTCTACATTCATTTCATCAGTTGTAGAAAGTGTTGCTACATTAATTTCCATGTCATATAACAATCAATCATCCAATCATCCAATTTACTATCACATAAGATTCACCAAACACCTAAAAATTTTAAACCCCCTTATTTCCTTCTAATTTCAGTGAAAGCTTCAAAGCCATCAAATCTACATAGTTTTTAGATCCCCAATCCCACTTTAAATTTAGTATTATGAGAAGAATTTACAAATATATTACCTTGTATGTCACATATAGGTTGTTTATCTTTCCTAGCACCATTAGAATACCCTTAACATCCTAACTGATCAATTGGAGGATGATCCAATATCATGTATTTCTAAGATTTTAAGGGATTTTTTGTGTTTTAAAAAAATGATCTTATGTGAGATGCACATTAAAAGAATGGAATATACATTTCTTAAAACATATAAACATTTATAGCTAACCAAATTCCCTAAGATACAATGAGGGAGAGAGCTCTAAGGGATTTGAGGTTTTTGTTTTGGATCTAGTTATTTAAATACTCTTCTATTATCAACCCTTGCATCCACCCTTCCATCCTATGAACTCATCCATATTTTCCTACAAATTTCCAACATATATACACCTAACTAAAATATTATCTATTATTTTGTATTCCTCCTTACCCAAAGTATAGTGCCTTGGGCCATGACAACTTCATTTTTGTATAGCCTCCCATGTTAATGCTTTATTCCTTAGCACTAACCACATAAAGACTAATATAGACTAGATCATTATATTATTTTTCATCTATATCGATGCTTTATGGGTGGAAAAATTGGAGGAATCAACTTGCAGAGCCATTTTAGTGGTTAATCCAAATTTGGAAATTTGTGTCCAAAAAACTGTCTGACATATTTCAGAGCCATTTTGAGGCATCAAACGACACCTTTTATGCTCCAAATCTTACAATGCAATCATCTTCTATATTCTACATATTGATACCTTTCCAATGATGCAATACTTGCCTCAATCGAAGTTTGTATGTGAAAGTTATGTCTCTCGCAAGTTCACCTACCATATTGATCACCATGGTGCGACTGGATGCCATGCCATTCCCCGTTACTTAAATTTGTGGGGCTAACAATGCATTGGATTTTACAAAACATTCTAGAAGGTCCAAACCCGATCACTTTGAGAGTTGAGGAAGTCAATTCCGTAACCCTAAATGGCTATTGAGCTATGTTAAATACCATAACACCAAGAAGAGAAGCAATGTCATTCTATGTTATCATATTTTGTTCCATAGCTAAGTAGAAAAACTGGGAGTGGGAAATTAGTGAGCATAACAAAGGGGGTTAATGTTTTGTAGTATCCTAACATTCCATAGGTCTCAAGAAACTACATAGAGAGTGCCTTCTCCTTTGTAGTTGCATTATTTCGATACGAGTGAAAGGAGAGTACAACAACCTCACCAACTAGCTAGTTTTTCTCCCGTAAGGGTTTCCCAAATAAAATATTTGTGTTATGTTGTGGATGGTGTGTAATTGTGTTTTATTGTTCTCTATTTTGTGCATTTTATCTATTTCATGCATAAGAAGAAAATTTAGTAACTAGATATTCTGGAATATAAATGAATTTAACCTTCATATTGTAGATTTTAGTTTTGTTTATCATATTTTTTTGTGAAAAAATGTTCTTGTGGAATATCCATGACAATTTACATATCATATTAGTATCAAAGTAGGTTTTCTTGGGGTATTTTTGGAAATTTGTAGGGATTCAAAAATCGATTTAAGAATAAACTCATAGAACCCTAGCCATGGCCGACGAGTCTATTCATAACAACCCTGGAGATCCAAAAAAAGAGAGATTTGTGAGGATAGAAGAGAAAGTCATTGAAATATCTCACAATATGACCATCCTCATGGTGGATCTAACAAGCAATCTATGATCATTTGAAGATTTTGGAGGCTTGAACTTAGAGATCATATAAGAAGAGAAATTCAGAGATAATGAATACCCAGAAAATAAGTCATGTAAAGAACCTGAGAAAGAGTATTCGGGTTCTTGTTCCATTAACCCTTCATGGTCACTATTCAATATGGAAGATAAAGTGGACATAAATCCATACCAAGGTGAGATTGACGCATTAAAATTGAATCATTGGTTGCAAGAACTAGAATTTTTTTTAGTGTTAACCATATAGATGAAAAGAAAAAGATTAGATTTTCTAGATTGAAGTTAGTGGGCCATGATTTTACTTGGTGGGAAATACATACATAAACACTTTGGCTGGAGGGTGATCCACCAGTAACTAGGTGGGTGGACTTCAAAACCCTCATCAAGTCCCAATTCTACCCTATCAGGTATGTAGAGGATCAATTGATCTGGTGGCACTTCTTTAAGAATAATTATGGGTAGAGTGTACATGAGTACACCATCAAGTTCAGGGAGATGGCCATCATGTTGGGTATCTCTCCCAAGAGCCCAGATGTACTCATCAAGTATCGGAGGGGTATACATAGTCATTTTCAAAATAAATTGATGCTTTTCAAGCCAAGGATAGTGGATGAGGATGTAACACCCTGTTTTCCCTGAAGATCGATTATACTAAGAATTCATATAATGTAATTATTAAGCATGTAATTATGTTTTTATTATTGAAAAATATCATACAACTAACTAAGAAGGAAAATACTTGAGCACTATCCATGATATCACAGGTGGAAATATTTCATGTGGGTCGATGTGGTGGAGCTGAGGTGTTTCAGTGAATAAAATAAAATATTTCTTAGCAAGCTTGCACACAAGACATAAATACACACCTGCCAACATACTTGAACCCACATGGAACCACGTGATCAACTGTGGTAAGTAGGACAAGTGGTTGAGGCAATTATAATTATTGATAAACTTAATCTCTTGAAGAGATAAGGGTCAACTCAAAACCTAAAAGAAGTACGTCTTTGGATTCCCCCTTCAAATATTTGGATTCTTGACTGGAGGTCGTGTCTGATAGAATCCATGGGAATACCAAGGATTGGGTGGAAGAAGAGGCCAAAGGTGGAAAAATAGGAGATATATGCACAAAAGGAGGAAGGGAGCAGAAGATAGGAAATACACATAGAGGAGGAAAATATCTCGCAACATAAATTGAGAATACATGAACTGAGTTGACTTGAGGAGACTAATCGGAGAAAGATAAAGTGAGTAAAAGACTCATAGATAAATGGTGCATTAAACATAGATGTTTAGATGCACAAAGATGCGAAAAATAAGAGATTGGAAAGTTATTCTTGAGGAAAATAGAAAGCTTGTCCAAAAGAGCATTGATCACCCTGAAATAGAGAAGACCCATATCGATATTGGAGAAACAAAGGACTACACCTTGGTATCTTATGGAAAGAAAGGGAGGTCACTGAGGGACTGTATAATAGAGAAGAGACTCATTTTATAGAGGCAATCTAGTGGGAAGGGTACTTGATAAACCTGTGGAAGTCTTGTGTTCAGTGGGAAGAGGGAAACTTTTGTTATTTCCAATAGAGGAAGGAGAGTAACCTTCCTAGATCAATATAAGTATGGAGAACCAACTGAATCATTTCCCTTGTGATATGATGGCTTGGCACGGGGGTGACATGTTGTAGGAAGGTACTTTGTAACATATCCTAAGGTTGGGAGGAAAGGAATCCTCTCTCAGTTAGTTGGTTGTTGAAACTTACCACACAAATAAGTGTTTTTAACTTAATGTGTTGATGTAAATATGCCATTTCATGGTTAAATAGGAAATATGAATGTATGCCTGACTTCCTAAGTAAAATGGAGTAATTATGTTTGTTTTCACTATCCAACCTATTAAAATTATGAATCCAGGAGAACCGCATAAGGTTAGGGTGTATTCATGTAAAATTAAAATTATGAATCTAGGAGAACCGCATAAGGTTAGGGTGTATTCATGTAAAACTTGCAAGACTTTGCATGGAAAGCTTGCAAGATATGAAGAAAATATTCACCCCAAAATTGACAAAGGAGATGTCATACTGATTGGGAAGGGATTTGGTATAGACTTTGAGAGTCTCAATTTTGTAGGTACCCTTACTCTTGAGAGGAAAGTTTACATGATATGAAAAAAATATTCATTTGGATGGTGACAGGGGTTCCCTAGTGTTTGGGGAAACCTTTTGTAGCTTAATGAGAGACCTTAAGACTAGAGACAATAACTTGTCTTAGATGGAAAGTTTGTAGGATATGAAAATTATTCATTCAAGTTCCTAATACAATACCTTAGCTGGTTTAAAACATGGATCCTGAGCTCTTGAAGTTCTAGTAGAATATTAGGAAAGACCATAGGAGTGACTATGAATTGGTTAAGTCCTAATTAAGACTGATGCCATGAAGAAAACCATGTTTTAGGAAGGAAGGAATCACAGTTGTTGGATCATTTTAGTAGAAATATATTGAGCTTTGTTGGAGGATGTGGTCATCAGAATGGACTAGTACAAGGTTGTATTGGGAATTATATGAGAAGAGATCCGAGTAAATGATAGTCGTTGATCCATATGAGAGTGTATCGACATGTCTGGGATTGTCTATATGAGTCATGAATCCTTCAGAGTGAAGACTGTCTGAGGGATATACAAAAGGTTATGGAGGATTCTGATGACTTAGGAGTCCAAGAGTCTTTGATCTGATGGGATATTCCCATTGGGATATCAGTAGTTGGATTCAGTACAAATCACTCTAAGGAGGAGGGTTCAGGAACCTTATTTGGTGAACATTCGTAAACCCCGAAGCACATGGTGTCTGTCAGATGAATGAACGTGGGTGGTTCGATCTATCAGAGTGTGTTTGGTTAGAGTGAACCGATTAGAATCCCAGGGTACCAGAGTGTTATGCTTCGATGGGAAGGAACTCCGAGAATGGAGGAGGACCATTAATCAATGAGTGGGAGAGATTTAATCTTAGATGTAGATGTCGTGTGCCCATTCATTAGAAGGTATAATGGGTGTATAATAGAGATTAATCATTGAGTCAATTAAGGTGCTGATGAAATCATATCCATTGAATCCTGAGTTTGAGGACCATTGGATCCCTTAGAACTACCCATCAGACTAATGCATTCATAGATAATGTTGACCTTGGAAATTGAGTATTCCGATGAGAATGAGTTTGAATCACCACAAAATGTTAATTTGATGGAAAGGAATAATCTTGACTGTTTGATTGGGGGAGCTAGGAACCTAGTCACCTTATTAAACTAAAGAAATAAGCTTCTATGTGGATTATTAAGAGTTAATATAGTATAAATTGTTATAAGAGAAGTCTTCACATAAGTAACTGACAAACCCAATAGAATTTATTGAGAAAAAATAAATATAAGAAAGGAAATCCAAACACCCCACTAGCCTAATTGGTGTTTAGGGGGTCGAGTGTGTTACAGAGTGGTATCGAGTAGAGTTCAAACTCTAGGGTTGTATGGGTCACCAAGGCCACTTAATATTGTTTAAAAATGCTTGTTATTTGCCAAGAATGCATGCTATGATGTTGATTTATGTAATTATTAACAATGTTTTTCTATTTCAACACATAAAATAGTGAAAATGAATGGTGCAGTGTATCTTAGAGGACACATCACACTTCCAACATGAGGAATCTGACAGTGATATGGATAGATAAACCCCTTCATCTTTGGTAGCTATTGTCAGAAGTTTGAAGACATAAAATGAGAGACTCACGAAAGCTCAAGGTGAATAGGTAGGGATTAATGCAGTTCTATTGTAGAGTTTGTTTAAGATTTATCATGCATGAGAATCGTCACAAAGCACGAGTGGAGGACAACTCAGCCCAACACACATTTTGAAGAATTTTTTAAAATTGAAAGATGGCATATCAATGTAATATCTTGAAAAGATTGTAATTAAAAATGATCTTAAAAGTTTGGAGGTTGAACCATCACATGAGATTGATGGGGGATGTATTTTTATTTAATGTAATAGCTTGCAGTACATATTTGAAGAGTTTGTTCTTATATGTTTGTCTCGAATATTTATTGTAATAAATCCTTAGTAATTGAAATCTCTTATTTTGATAGGATAGCACTAAGGTAGTCGGCGGGAAAAGCTCTATGAGCCCTCTTGTATAAATAAATGTATTGTTTCCCAAATGAGGCTGTTGAAGTTAATTGTAGCTAAAGGTTGTTGTGAAAGTAGAGATTGATGTTGAATTTTGGTTGAGAGTTGTTGAAGAGCATGTATGAGTCCATGTACATATAGAATTTGAATGAATATAACATAGAAGCGTTGTTCCAAATGTTTGGTGTTGTTGTTTCTATCTAATGAATGAATGGTAGGATTCCTGTTTATTGCAATCCTCTATTATTATTTTTTCTTATGTTATGAATGCATTTACATAGTTGAATGTATGAATCTCTGATATATTAGATAAGTTTCAATTGTTTCTCTTCTACGAGGAAGTGCAAGGAGTGCATAGTGTCTGCAAGGTGTGCGTTGACAGAGTCTGTTTTGACTTAGAAGCTCAGAAGAGATAACATGAAACTTTTATTTGCAAGGAGTGCATAGTGTCCGCAAGGCATGAGTGACAGAGACTGTTTGACTTAGAAAGTTCAGTAGAGATAACTTGAAGGTGTGTGTAGGAAGAAACACCCTTGGATTCATATTGTTCAGGAGGAAGAATTGAGCCACATAATAATTGTTGCAAGGAGTGCACAGTCCCCCTTCAAGAATCAAGTTGAAGGAATCTTATCGCAAAGCGTGTGAAGGGTCGATACTTGGTTAAGTATATAGGAAGTCATTCTGAGAAGTTTAGAGTGTTGATAAGGGACAAGTCTAAGAGATATAACTTGTATCTTTGTATGTAAAGAGTGCATATTGTCCGCAAGGAGTGCGCTGACAGAGTCATATTATTCAGAAGCTCAGGAGGAGTAGATCAAGGGTATTTACAGTGGAATGTAAAGAACTATTTCAAGGTGTGTACAATTTCCCACAAATAAGCTAAGTTGTGGAGGAAAAACCTGTTGCGAGGCGTGCATGGGGTCAAATTCGACTAAGTGTAGTGGGCGAGAATAAGCTCAGAAGAGGTAGTGGGCGAGAATCCTTCAATAGAGTGGAATATATTGAAGATTTGACCAATTAACGAGAAATATCCATTCAGGAGGAAGAGGGATCGTGTGACACCCTGTTTCCCCTAGTTTGTAAATATAACTATAAATGGCCAAAAGACTATGGAAAAAATTATATGTGTGAATATCTATTCAATGGACCTTTGTTTGAAAGGTAAATGAATGTGAACCTAATTATTTAATAAGAAAATGGACAAGTGTTGCATGACTAATGGAGGGGGGGGGGTGTACTTAGAAAGACCACAAATTCTATATGGAGAGAGGGTGAAGGGGACCAAGAATGGTTGCGTTAACCTTCACCAAACCAGTGCTTACTCTGACCTAGAAAGGAATTATAATCAGGTTGGTGGGTGGGAAGACCTCCTCAAGAGTTAATGAGGGATGGTGTATGTAAGCACTCATCCGTAAGGCTTTTAGACTTGACTGCTGACTGAGAATTTGGGCCACATGTGACCCTGCTGAAAGAGGCAAGAAGGGAAGGTGTGGTGGGGGAAAAGGGAGAACATGCCTGCAAAGAGTGTAGAGATGGGAAGTGAATCTCAGGGATTAAAGGAAGAATGGAAAAACTAAGTGTTTTGGACACCGAAAATGGCAGAGAAGGTTATGATACAAGATGATAAATGAGGCTAGTCCTCCTTGCTTGGTATCATGTAAACCATTTTGAGGATCTCGCGGGAAGAGGAGAGTAACCTATGTCCCTATTGTGGTTGAGCGAGAAGAAAAGGTTGTGTTGCAGGGCATCGTGGTCTAGCTCGGGGGTGGCTAGTGGTAAATCCATTTGGAGTGACTCAGCCTACGGTTGGGTGGAAATGGGCACCCCTTCTAGTGTTCGCTTCACATTCTATGATTCTGATAAGTCTTTTCTCAGCCTTAATTGTTGAGTTAGAATGATCAATGATTTCTTGGTTTATATATATATATATATGGACATCTCTGTGTGAAATGGCTATGTTATGCGTATGCTTCTATCTCCTTGGGAACATACACTTCCCACTGATAAATTGTATGCCCAACTTCACTCTGGAGGGATTCCTGGAAATAAGTCATAAAATGGTAGAGATAGGAAATATCGTGTAGACTTGAAACCACCCATTAGAAGAGAATACTTTCCCCTGACCCCCTTTCCATGTGAATTTCCAGAACCAAATCCCTAACTCGTTCAGGGTGAGAACTCAGGGAAATAGTGATAGGAAAATATCGAAAGGGAAAGATTTTCCTTGTCCAAAGGACGAACAGACGAGATCCATCCGGAAGGAACCAAGGGTTGTCATGTTTATTGGCTATGGGAAATATCCCTTCGGATCTACGAGTTCTGAGTTTGCGTATTGGGAAGATTATGGATTGGTGCGACCAAAACCTCGGAAACCCGAAATCACGAAGTAACGTGGACCATTGATCTATGGATCCTTCGGGACCCACCTTGACCATTTTATTTGCGAGTTTGGAGTTTTCACATAGGGAGAGAACATATCTCGTTTTTCGGATCTATGCACGGAGGACCATAGTTGTGAGATCCAGAGGAAAGTGCACAAGGTCTAACCCTTTGAAAGTGCACAGGAGAGTGGACTTTTGCAAAGTCCTGAAGTTAATCAGAACCATCCATCGTCATAGGACAGGTCGCAGCAGATCCGAGAGTTCGAGGATTCAGACCTCGGAATATTTGCAAGTAGCAGAGGAAAATACCCGAGGAGATGAGAGTTGCAACAATCCTGGCCATCTTTCGAGAAGGGACACGTGGCAAGAGATCAACATTTCACTAACTTACAACTCAGGAAGTCAGAGATAGGAGTCATGAGAACTTGTGAAGTCCGAGCTCGCGATTTGATCGCAATCGTCGATCAAAGGGAGGGCATGGAACGTTTATTTTCCAAGGAGATATCAGGGATCAAGAGAATGGAGGTGAGAGGCCCTCCAACTTTGCGAAACATGGAGTCCCAATTCACAAAGAGTTGATCTAATCCGTTGGGTCGCGGGATATTGTGGATCGTTGATTTGACATCGAGAGTTCAGATTTCGAGATTCCGAGGAAAGGAGAAAGACTAATTTCCACCTTCGCGATACACGAAGATCCGAAGCGCTTGAGGGTTGGCCCTTGAGTCATAACGGGAGGGGTCACATGGATAAATATCAAGGAACAAAGCTAGCATTGGGCTAGGCTCTTAGTTCGGGAGTTGAGTGAGTCAAGGTTGGCTCATATGTGAATACCCGACGAAATAAGTCACGACGTGCATTTTAGTTATGCTTGTGGTCATGGGTAGTGGTCACGTGGAGGAGGCTTGCGCCTGGTGCTTGTTCGTACGGGAGAACAAAAACGAAAATTTAGAGACTTTACATTATAGTAGCTCTTTCAAAGGTGCAAGTGTGTTACAAATTGGTATCACAACATGATTACAACACTTGGCCTGTTTGGGCTCATGGATGAGTTGCGTAAAGACCACATTAAGGGGTTTAAAGGGCGATATACTACCTTATTCCCTCCCTAAAAATTCTGGTTAAGCCCTTATTATAGAAATGAATGACAACTTATTGTTGTGTGTGTATGTATTTAAGAAATGTGAATTATGTGTTGGTTATGAACTAATATAGTTCTAGCTAACAACAAGTGTTTTGTTTGCACTCAAGCAGTCAATCAACCATGGGAAACTGCAATCATATAGAATGGTGACACACCATGAAGTGGGTGATGGCTCCCATAATAGAGACAAAGATTCTAACGAGAGGAGGGAAGTAGAGACCCCTCTGGATCTGGTTGAGACTGTGAGGAGTCTCATGGTTGAATTACAGAGCTGGAAGGCCGATAACGAAATATTGATAAAAGAGAAAGAGAAGCAAACAAAAATTAATGCATTCTTGTTGCAGCGTTTATCCAACATACAAAGACACCTTCAGCATGGACCTGACACCAGTCACATGGACTGATGACAAACAAAGAGGATTCGAAGTCCACCTGATATATAGAAATGTGGCCCTTTAAGTGGCCGCACTGGGAAGAGTACCTCAAGAAAGGTCCAACCTGGAGACAAGGGACAAGCATCAGACAAATCCTATGGAAAGGAAACTTGTGACTCAGAGGGATCTTCTTGTAGTAGAATCAATTCACATTCTTAAAGAAAACAGAAGAAACGAAAGCATTCCAAAATTCACAATCTCGAAGAATTCAGGAAGGCCAAACCACCCTCTTTCGACGGTGAGATTAAGAAAGGAGAGGAGGCAGAGGCTTGGTTTCTTGGACTAAAAAAGTATTTCAGAGTCCATGACTTCTTTGAAAACTTGAAGGCCCGAGTAGCCACTTTCAACTTGAATGGAAAGGCTTCCATTTGGTGGGAAGACCTTAATAATGTGAAAGGGATTCATGAAGAGGACCTATCTTGGGAACGGTTTGAGAAATACTTCAAGAAGAAGTATCTGTCGAAAAAATATTTCGACGAGAAGACTAAAGAGTTATATGAACTCAATCTAGGGAAACTCACTATAGAGGAATATGTCAACAAATTCCTTGAGTTGTTTAGGTATGTACCCTACATAAAAACGGAAAAGGAAAAGGTGCAGTGATTTATCAGTGGGATACCTAAGGACTATTAGAACATAATTGAGTTTGACGAGCCAAAGACCCTAGAAGACACTATCTGAAAGGAAATATATTGTTATGAACATCTTTGGCTTTAGACAGAACCTTGCGAAGGCTGGAAGCAGAAGAATAGTTCGGGGTTCCAGAAAAGGGGTTTAAACCCCGAAGATTTAAAAACTATAAGTAGGATTCAAGGATGAGATTTCCTACTCGAAGTGTACGCCAGTAAAATTTCCCCTCCCAGAGAGGAAATAAAACTTTTGGATCAACCCCTGGAAATACTAATAACCCAACGAAATAACCCTTGAAATTTTGGGGTTGTGGAGAAGAACATCTACTAAGGGACTATATTCACATACAACAGAACAATAGGAGAATTTACAACATCCAAGAAGCTACCACTGTCAATGATGTGGCTAGGAGTATGCCACAAATTTATGCATCCGTGGATAATAAACAAACCGAACTCCAAGATTCACTGGTGGAGATGGAAGGAATGATTGCCAACCATCTAATATCTATTTTAATTGACCCTGGTTCAAATTTGAGTTATGTGGCCAGTCAGGTTGTTGATAAGTGTAAATTACAACCACATAAACATACTAATCCATGGTTGGTACAGTTATCCACTGGCACCAAAATAAAAATAGCGGAGGTCATACCAGCTTGCCAATTCACTATGGATGGATTGCCCACCCAAGCTAACCTTAACATACTTCCCCTAGGATCGTATGACTTGCTGATTGGTATGGATTGGCTAGCTGCATATAAAACTAAGTTGTATTGTTACCACAAAACCTTAGAATGTGTAAATGAAGAAGGGAGAAATATAACCCTCCAAGGGATTTAGAAGCATGTCTCAGTGACATGAATATCAACCCTTCAAATGAAAAATTATTGCAGAAAGTGATGTCCTCTATATGCAATACAGGTGTTGGAATCTGTTGAGGATGACAGACCAAGCCTAGAAGACCACCCCATACTAAGAGATTATAGAGATGTGTTTCTAGAAGATGTATCGGGTCTACCTCTGAGAAGGGACATTGAATCCTCAATAGAACTTGCACTTGGAGCGGTACCAGTATCTAGGACCCCCTATAGGATGAGTAAACCTGAGCTAGTTGAACTCAAACTACAGCTAAAGGAAATGATGGACAAAGGCTACATCCGGCCTAGCATGTCTCCATGGGGAGCACCGGTCCTGTTTGTGAAGAATAAATATGGTACATTCCAACTGTGCATAGATTATAGATATCTCAATAAGGTAACCATAAAGAACAAATACCCCTTACCTAGAATCGATGACTTGTTCGATCAATTGGGGGGTGCTACCATTTTCTCAAAGATTGACTTGAGATATGGATACCATCAAGTCCGAATCAAGGATGAAGACATCCACAAAACTGCCTTTAGGACAAGATATGGTCACTACAAATTTGTGGTAGTACCATTTGGATTAACCAATTCCCCTTTCACATTTATGTGCTTGATGAACAATGTACTCAGAATATTCCTAGACAAGTTTGTATTGGTTTTTATTGACGATATCTTAATCTTCTCTAAGAATAGAGAGGAACATGAGGAACATCTTAGACTTGTACTTCAAGTGCTAAGAGAGAATCAACTCTACGCCAAATTTAGCAAGTGTGACTTTTTCTAGAAGCAAATACATTACTTAGGCCATGTCATATCTAAAGAAGGGGTAGCAGTAGACCCTGACAAGATCATATCCATCATGGAATGGCATACCCCAAAGGATGTTTTGGATATCAGATCCTTTATGGGTTTAGCAGGATACTATAGGAGGTTTATAAAAGGGTTTTCCAAGATTGGTTGTTCAATCATTGCCCTCTAGAGGAAGGGGTTTAAATTCATTTGGACAATGGAATGTGAAGAAAAGTTTCAGACACTAAAACACCTTCTGACCCATGCGCCTGTGCTGAAGATCGCCAATCCAGATAATGACTTCCTTGCGTGCACAAATGTCTGCAAGGAAGGACTCAGAGGAGTCCTTATGCAAGAAGGAAGCGTAGTTTGTTATGAATCTTGAAAATTGAATGAACATGAAGTCAACTATGTAACCCATGAACTAGAGCTGGCCACCATAGTGCACGGTTTGAAAATGTGGAGGCATTACCTCCTGGGTAGGAAATTTGTACTTATGATAGACCATTGTGGATTGTGACACCTGTTTGATCAACCAAAACTCAATGCTAGACAAGCTAGGTGGATGGCCCTCCTTAGTGAGTTTGATTTCAAAATCAAACATATCAAAGGAAAGGAAAATAAGGTGGTTGATTCCCTTAGAAAAAGTATGAAAACAACTCACCTGGCAGTGGTGAGAAGTTGCGAGATGAATGTCATGGAAAGAGTCGGGAATACACAAGAAACAAACGCATTCTTCCAAACCATGACATCGTACCTAGAGAAAGAACCCGCAAGGATAAAGTATGAAGGATACCAGATGCTAGATGGAGGTCTCTTGACTTACCGAAGCAGGCTATATATTCCAATTTGTGATGAATTGAAGAGGTTCATAATGGACGAATTGCACAAGAGACCATACACCGGCCATACGAGCTATCAGAAGATGGTTACGACCACCAAGAAACAATTCTATTGGCCTGGATTGAAGAAAGACATAGCTGAGTATTTAGATAAATTTCTAGAATGAAAACAAGTTAAAGCAGAACATCGACACCCAACAGGATTATTACAACCTCTACCAATCCCGGAATGGAAATGGGGGACCATCTCCATGGATTTCATCACTGGATTACCAACATCGGCCAATAAGAATGACCTCATCATGGTAGTGGTGGATAAATTGAGCAAGTCCACTCATTTTATTCCCGTCAAGTTGAATTGCAAGGAAGTAGATATTGCCAACATATTCATGAAGGAGATATTCAAACTACATGGCATGCCTAAGGAGATTGTGTCTGACAGAGACACAAAATTTACTTCAAACTTTTGGAAATCCTTAATGGCTAGCCTCAACACCAAATTATTGTTTAGCACAGCCTATCATCCTCAAATTGATGAAAATATGGAAAGAGTGAACCAAATATTAGAAGACATGCTGAGGATGCATGTAATGCATCAACCTAAAAGGTGGGAAGATTATGTGCCACTGGTGGAATTTGCCTACAACAACGACTACCAAGAATCACTAAATATGAGCCCTTTCGAAGTCCTCTATGGTAGGTCATGCAACACTCTAGTTAGTTGGAGTAATCCCATGAACAAAATTACGATTGGACCCGACATGTTAAAATAAATGGAACAACAAGTGATTTAGATAAAGCAAAATTTGAAAATCGCTCAGAATAGACAGAAAATTTATGCCAACAGAAAGAGAAACCTCAGAGAATTCAAGACGAGAGACCACGTTTATCTCAGAGTTAGGCCCAAGAATATTTTCCTGAGGATGGGAGCTTGTGCCAAGTTGGCACCCCAGTATTGTGGACCTTTTGAAGTTCTAGATAGAGTGGGACTTGTAGCCTATAGGCTAGCACATCCTCCCACAGTAAAAGCACATAATGTTTTCCATGTTTCATTGCTTAAGAAATATGTACATGATTCTAATCATATAATTGAATGGTCTATGATCCAAGTGGAACTAGAGGGAGAATTCCTTCCATAACCTCAATGCATACTATACATGAAGGAAACCCCACTCAGGAACCGAACCATTGCACAGGTCAAGGTGTAGTTGAAACACTTTGGACCAGATGAAGCCACATGGGAAATGGAGGATGCCATGAGACATGCATATCCATTTGTGTTCACTTTTGTACATACAGGACATGTTAATAGATAGAACATCAAGGATGATGTTCCTTTAAGGGGGAGGGAATTGTGACACTTTGTTTCCCCCAGTTTGTAAATATAACTATAAATGGCCAAAAGACTATGGAAAAAATTATATGAGTGAATATTGATTCAATGGACCTTTGTTTGAAAGGTAAATGAATGTGAACCTAAATATTTACTAAGAAAATGGACAAGTGTTGCATGACAAATGGAAGGGGGACATGTACTTAGAAAGATCATGAATGCTATACAGAGAGAAGGTGAAGGGGACATGGAATGGTTGTGTTAACCTTCACCAAACCAGTGCTTACTGGATTTAATTTCTCAGGACCAGAACCATCCTTTGACCCATAAATGAATTAAGTTAGGATGGTGGGTGGGAAGACCTCCTCAAGAGTTAATGAGGGATGGGGTGTGTAAGCACTCATCTGTAAGGCTTCCAGACTTGACCACTGACTAGGAATTCGGGCCACACACGACCCTGCTGAAAGAGGCGAGAAGGGAAGGTGTGGTGGGGCTAAAGGGAGAAAACGCCTACAAAGAGTGCAGATATAGGAAGTGAATCTCAGGGATTCAAGGAAGAATGGAAAAAATAAGCGTTCTGGACACCAAAAATGGCAGAGAAGGTTATGATACAAGCTAATAAACAAGGCTAGTCCTCCTTGCTTGGTATCATGTAAACCATTGCCAGGATCCTGCAGGAAAAGGAGAGTAACCTCTGTCCCTATTGTGTATGAGCAAGAAGAAAAGGTTGTGTTGCAAAGCATCGTGGCCTAGATTGGGGGTGGCTAGTGGTAAATCCATTTGGAGTGACTGAGACTACGGTTGGGTGGAAATGGGCACCCCTTCCAATAGTTGCTTCACATTGTCTGATTCTGATAAGTCTTTTCTCTTCCTTAATTGTTGAATTAGAATGATGAATGATTTCTTGGTTTTTACGCATCTATATATATATATATGCATGTATGGACATCTCTGTGTGAAATGGCTATGTTATGCATATGCTTCCATCTCCTTGGGAAATTACACTTCCCACTGATAAACTGTATGCCCAGCTTCACTCCAGAGGGATTCCTGGACATAAGTCGTAAAATGGTAGAGATAGGAAATAACGTGTAGACCTGAAACCACCCATCTGAAGAGAATACTTTCCCTTGACCCCCTTACCATGTGAATTTCCAGATCCAAATCCCTAACCTGTTCAAGGTGAGAACTCAAGAAAATAGTGATAGGAAAATATCGAAAGGGAAATATTTTCATTGTCCGAAGGATGGACGCACGAGATCTGTCCGGAAGGAGCCAAGGGATTTCATGGTCATTGGCTATGGGAAAGAGCGTGTTAGTTAACCCCTCTAGCCACTTGGATCTACGAGTTACGAGTTCTCGTATCGGGAAGATTATGTGTTAGTGTTACCAAAACCTCTGAAACTTGAAGTCGCGAAGTAACATGGATCGTTGATCTATGGACCCTTTGGGACCCACCTCGATCGTTGTATCTGCGAGTTCAGAGTTCGTGCACAAGGAGAGAACAGATCTGTCAGATCTATGCACGGAGGACCATAGCTCTGAGATCTAGAGGAAAGTGCACGAGGTCTAACCCTTTGAAAGTGCACAAGAGAGTGGACTTTTGTGAAGTCTCGAAGTTTCTAAGTTAATCAGAACTGTCCATTGTCAGAGGACAGGTGGCAGTAGATCCGAGAGTTTGAGGATTCAGACCCTGGAAGATTTGCAAGGAGCAGAGGAGAATACCCGAGGATCTGGGAGCTGCATCAATCCTAGCCATCTGTAGAGAAGGGACACATGGGGAGAGATCAACATTTCTCTGACTCCCAACTCGGGAATTCAGAGATAGTATTCGTGAGGACTCGCAAAGTCCGATTTCGCGATTTGATCACAATCATTGATCAACGGGAGGGCGTGGACTTTTGATTTTCCAAGGAGATATAGGGGATCGGGAGAGGAGAGGTGAATGTCCCCCCAACTTCACGAAACATGAAGTCCTGATTCACGAAGAGTTTATCTAAGCCGTTGGGTTATGGGAGATTGTGGACCATTTCTCTCACATCGAGAGTTCAGATTTAAGGATTCCGAGGAAAGGAGACAGACTAATTTCCACCTTCGCGATACGTGAAGTCCTGAAGCTCTTGATGGTTGGGCCCCGAGTCATAACGAGGGGGTCACATGGATAGAAATTAAGGAACGGAGCTAGCGCTAGGTTAGGCTCTTAGTTCAGGAGTTCAGGAGTCGGGTGAGTCAAGGTTGGCTTGTATGTGAATACCCGACGAGAAAATTCATGAAGCACCTTTTAGTTAGGCTTGTGGTCATGGGTAGTGGTCACATGGAGGAGGCTTGCACCTGGTGCTTGTTCATGCGGGAGAACAAAAACAAAAATTTAGAGGCTTTACACTATAGTAGCTCCTTCAGAGGGGCGGGTGTGTTACAGATCATTCTAGACTGTCAAATCTGGGGGAGTTGCATGGAGGAGAGCCGTGGATTCTTTCTGCACTTCGTGGTTTAGAGGATTTAAAGTGTTTGAGGAGCGAGGGTTTCCAAATTCCTCAATCCGTGAGGATATCCCAGCCGTTGGTCGCAGCAAGGGTACGTGGTAGCAGATTGAAGAGTTTAGAAGGTAGAGTTCCAAGGGGTTTGCGTGGAGAAAAATTCATTTTTCACGAAGTTGTGAAGAGCGAGGTGATCTGGACCGTTGGATCCAGAGAGGACATGTGGCAGAGTTCCAAACGATTTGGAGGAAGAGTCCTTCGGAGGAAATATGAAGGCAGAGTATCCCAAAACTCCCGAAGGCTAGACTAGCGAAGAAGATCGTGGTCGTTGATATGAGGAGGACGCATGTCGTCAGATAGTGAGATCCAGAAGCGCGCATACAGGAAAGAGGTAAGATAAATCCTAGCCTTTGATTGTGTGGACATGTGGTGTCATCCCTGTCACTTCGGTGATAGTGTACTACGAAGGAAAAAGGAGTTGTCGTGTTCAGAACTCCCAAACATGGAAGTTCGAATTAGATTGCAGTCATTGGCTATGAAAGGAGCGCGGACCGTAGATTTGGTACCGGATTACTTCACTGATTCGGAGATTAGGGAAAAAGGACTCGGTTTCTTGAAAAATATTTGAAGAGAGAAGTCACAAAGGGAGTTGACCCACAGTCATAGTGCATGGTCATATTGAAGAAGATTCTAGCACAAGAGCTAGCACTTGCATTTTGGTGTTTCTAGAGGCGCCAAAAACCAGTTGTGTGGGTAGTTTGAACCTATGGGTAACATCAAAGGGACCTATGTGCCTTTTTCTTAAGGTCTATTGAAGGCCCTAAGAGCCGATTCAGTTCAATATTTTGAAGATCCTTGACCGGGAGGTTACAAAACCCCTAGGAGAGGAGGGGGTCCTGCATCAAGTGGTATCAAAGACAAAAAATTGATTTATGTAGGTAGGAAAGAAGGAAGTAATCTGATAACATATAGTGGTATCAGATACACCAAGTGGTAATTGTGTGAAGGAGGAAAAGTTCAGCACAATGCTGCCTAGAAGACGTGCGAAACCACCTGTAGCAAATCGAGCGGTGGAAAGGGAGATGAGAGAACTTTGTGCAAGGTTGGATTCTATGGAGACATCAAAAAGGAGAGAACCTGATGCTGGAGATGTCAGTGATGCAGAGAATGAATAAGTGGAAGTTAAAGAAGTTGTAGCAGAGGATGTTGCGGAAGAATGCTTGCTGAAAGTGGTTGTCAAGTTGGGAGCTAAAGTGAATATAGGCATCCCAATGTATGAAGGAAATTTAGATGCAATGGAATTGTTGGATTGGATAAGATCAATGGACAAGTACTTTGACTATGAAGATGTCGATGAGGAGAAGAAGGTGAAGAATGTTGTTACCATATTAAAAGGACATGCAACGTTGTGGTGGGATGAACTACAGGCTGACAGAAGATGCAAAGGCAAGAAAAATATTAAGAGTTGGGATAGAATGGTAGCCAAGTTGAAAGATAAATTCATACCCAAGGATTATCAGATAAATCTTTTTAGAAAGTTGCAGAACTTGAGATAGAAGGTAATGACAGTGAAAGAGTACATAGAGGAGTTCTACAAACTAAACACCAGGGCTGGACAGAGAGAAAAAGATGATGAAAAGGTTGTTAGGTATGTAAATGGCCTGAGATATGAAATCCAGGATGAAATCAGCATGATGACAGTAAGGATAGTGGAGAATGCTTATCAGATTGCGCTAAAGGAAGAAGAAAAGTTGGCCAAAAAGAAGAGTCAGGGAGGCAGAGGTAGAAGTCTAAACATAGGCAAGGGAATTGCCCATGACAAGGAATAAAAGCCTAAGTTTGAGACTAAAAAACCACATAGTCACTTAGAAAGAGGAGGAAGTTCCCAAGGGAGACAGTATGGTGGAAGAAACTCTTTTCCTTGATGAAGAGGAAGAGGCAGAGGAGGAGAAGTAAAGTGTTATGCATGTGGAAAGACAAGACACTTGTCTTAAGAATGCCTCGAGAGAAATAAATAAGGAGGAGGTGAAGCTCACATTTCGGAAGCACATAAGCATAATGTTGAAGTAGAAGGTGTAGAATATGGGAGATATTTGATGATGAATAAGGTTCTCTTGAAGCCAGAGCCATAGGTTGAAAAACCAGTGCAGAGGAACAATTTGTTCAGAACAACTTGCAATACAAGGATAGAGTATGCAAAGTGATAATTGACAATCGAAGCAATGATAAATTAGTATTCACAGAGATGGTGGAAAAATTGGAGCTGGAGACAACTGGACATCCAAGTTCGTATAGAGTCTCATGGTTGCAGAAAGGTCACCAAGTAATGGTAACTAAACAATGTCTAGTTGAATTTAAAATAGGAGGACATAGAGATTAGATTTTGTGTGATGTGATTCCCATGGATGTATGTCATGTTTGGTTGGGGAGACCATGGAAGTATGACAAGAATGTCATTCATGATGGGAGAAAAAATACTTATACTTTGGAGAAAAATGGTAGGACACACATGTTACTACCAATAGAGGAAAAGAAGGTAAAGGAAGAATCCAACACAAGTATACTTCTCATGAGTGGGAAGGAACTCTTGAGTGAAGTCAAGAAGGAATAGGAGATGCAGTTTGTTTTGGTAAGGAAACCCAGAGTTGTCTTTACAAGTACTTCTATGGATGATTTGTCTAAATATATTCAGGAGATAGTGGAGAATTTTGCTAACATAGTAGTGGACACGTTGTTGAGCTCATTGTCGCCGATCAAGAACATCAACCATCACATTGATCTAATACCAAGAGAAAGTCTACCAAATAAAGTAGCATACAGATTAACACCTCAAGAGAATGAGGAGGTAAAGAAGAAAGTCCGGGATTTAATGGACAAGGTGTTGGTCAGATAAATCTTGAGTCCATGCGCAGTACCTATTGTGTTGAGTCTAAAGAAGGATGGAGGATGGATAATTTGTACAGACTCAAGAGCCATAAACAAGATCACCATCAGGTACAGATTTCCTTTACCAAAGATGGATGACTTAATGGATTGTTTGAGTGAAGAAAATTATTTTTCAAAGATAGATATGAAGAGTAGATATCATCAGATAAGAATGAGAGAAGGTGATAAGTGGAAAAAACCATTCAAAACAAATGAAGGGTTGTATGAGTGGCTTGTTATTCCATTTGGATTAACAAATGCCCCAATTAATTTTATGAGTTTGATGAATGAGGTGTTAAAATATTTCATTGGTAAGTTGTGATCACATATCTAGATGATATATTGGTCTTTAGTAAAACTAAAGAAGAGAATTTGAGGCACTTAACATTGGCAATGAGAAGATTGCAGTGGGAGAAGTTGTTGATAAATCTGAGGAAATCCTCTTTTATGAAGAAATAACTCATTTACTTGGGATTTGTGATCTCTTAAAATGAATTGAAGATGGATCCAGAGAAGGTGAGAGTAGTCAGAGAATGGTCATCACCAAGAAGAATATTCAAGGTGAGAAGCTTCCATGGATTAGTAAGTTTCTATCGGAAGTTCATTAGAAATTTCAGTGGAATTTGTGCACCAATAATGGATATGGTGAAGAAGAGACACAATTATTTTAAGTGGATGGAAGAAGATGAGAAAAACTTCAGGATATTGAAGGAGAAGATAACAGAACGAACGATTCTGGTGTTGCCATATTTCGGGAAGACATTTCAAGTGAGATATGATGTGAGTGGAGTTGCAATTGGATAAGTCCTGAGCCAAGATAATAGGCTTGTTGCATATTTTAGCGAGAAGCTAAATGACACTAAGAGAAAGTACCCCACATATGATAAATAATTTTATGCAATAATTCAAGCCTTGATTAAATGGAGGCACTACCTTGTTCCAAAAGAGTTCATTTTGTATAATCAATATTTACAATTCATAACCAGACATGAGAATTTAAATCAGAGACATGCTAAGTGGATAGAGTTTATGCAAAATTTCACTTTTGTCATTAAACATATTTATGGTAATTCTAACAAAGTTGTTGATGCATTGAGAAGGAGATGTCTAATTCTACTGGAATTTCATGTGAAAACCTTAGGGTTTGAACGCCTTAAGGAAATTTACTGTGATGATCCAAATTTTAAAGAGGCATATGAAGTATGTGAAAATCATGTGCTCAGAGACAGAAGCCAGTGGACAAAGTATTTGATTCAAGATGGATTGTTGTTTAAAGGTTTCCAGTTGTGCGTACCAAAATGCTTGATGAGAGAAAATTTGTTAAAGGAAAAACATAGTGGAGGTCTAGCAGAACATTTTGGCCATGACAAGACATTTGCAAAATTGAACATTTCATACTATTGTCTAGGTATGAGGGAAGAAGTGGAGAAATTTGTAAACAGATGTAATATTTGCTAGTATGTAAAAGGAAAGAAACAAAACACTGGATTGAATCAACCATTGCCTATTCCAGATAGGACTTGGGATGCAATAAACATGGATTTTGTGTTGGGATTGCCAAGGACACAAAGAGGAAGTGATTCCATATTTTTGGTAGTTGATAGATTCTAAAAAATGGCACACTTTGTCCCATGCCAGAAAAAATAACGATGCAACACACATTGCAAATTTGTTTTTTAAGGAAGTTGTGAGATTTCATGGGTTGCCTAAGAGTATTTTCTCAGACAAAGACACTAAATTTGTTGGTCATTTCTAGAGAACATTGTGGAAGAATATGGGGACATAACTGTCCTTTAGTTCAACATATCACGCTCAAACGGATGTCTAGACTGAGGTGGTGAATCAAAGTTTAGGAAATTTGTTGAGGAGTTTGGTCATTGAACATCATAGTCAGTGGGATCATATTCTATCACAAGAGGATTATGCATACAATGACTCAGTAAACAAAAGTACAGGAAAGAGTTCGTTCCAGATAGCATATGGGATGAATCCAAGAGGAGTATCATAGTTGATATATCTAGAGAAGAATGAATTTAGAAGCGCTGGAGAAGAAGACTTCCCTGCAAAAATACAAAAGCTTCATAATCAGATCAAAGAGAAATTGTAGAGCAGCAATAGAGAGTACTAGTGCAGAGTTGATCAACATAGGAAAAAACTTCAATTTGAAGTGGGAGATCAATTTCTAGCACATATTAGGAAGGAAAGGTAACTAAGGGGAACATATAACAAACTGAAGTTGAATAACATAGGACCATGCAGGATACTAAGGAAATTTGATGAAAATTCTTATGATATAGAGTTGTTAGAAGATGTAGGTATATCGCCCATATTAAACATTTTAGATCGGTATCCTTACAGGGAAGATGACACAAGAGGACCAGAATATCAGAAAGATATCTAGTGGGAGAAGTAGATGCATGTAGCATAAAATTCACAGATGGAGAAGATCATAGATCAGAGGATTGGTAAGGAGACTGGGAGAAAGACCTATTTGAATATTTGGTAAAGTGGAAAGCACACCCAATATAAGATGCCAGTTGGGTAAATGAAGAAGATATTCAGAAGCATGTAAGGTCAGTGAAGGAGCTCATGGACTTGAGTCCATGAATTTTTGTCCAGAGCAGTATGATGTAGGAGCATCATCAATAAAGCATGAGTGGAGGACAACTCATCCCCAACATGCATTTTAAATAATTTTTTAAAATTGAAAGATGGCATATCAATGTAATATCTGGAAAAGATTGTAATTAAATATGATCTTAAATGTTTGGAGGTTGAACCATTGCATGAGATCGATGGGCGATGTATTTTTGTTTAATGTAATAGCTTGCAATACAAATTTTAAGCGTTTTCTCTTATATGTTTGTCTCAAATATTTATTGTAATAAATCCTTAGTAGTTGAAAGATTTTATTTCGATAGGATAGTACTAAGGTAGTTAGAGGGAAAATATATATGAGCCCTTTTGTATAAATAAATGTATTGTTTCCCAAATGAGGGTGTTGAAGTTAATTGTTTCTTAAGGTTGTTGTGAAAGTAGAGATTGTTGTTGAATTTTAGTTGAGAGATGTTGAAGATCATGTATGAGTCCATGTACATATAGAATTTGAATGAATATAATAGAGAAGCGTTGTTCCAAATGTTTGTTGTTTTTGTGTCTATCTAAATGAATGAATGGTACGCTTTATGTTTATTGAAATTCTCTATTATTATTTGTTCTTATGTTATGAATTCATTTACATGGCTGAATGTATGAATCTCTAAGATATTAGATAAGTTTTAATTGTTTCTCTTCTACAAGCAGGTGCAAGGAGTGCATAGTGTCCACAAGGTGTATGTTGATAGAGTCTGTTTCGACTAAGAAACTTATAAGAAATAACATGAAACTTTTATTTGCAAGGAGTGCATAATGTCAGCAAGGAGTGCATGATGGAGACTATTTGAATTAGAAAGTTTAGTAGAGATAGCTTGAAGGTGTGTGTAGGAATAAATGCACTTAGAGTCATATTGTTCATGAGGAACGATTGAGCCACATAATAACTGTTGCAAGGAGTGCACAGTCACCCTTCAAGAGTGAAGTTGAAGGAATCTTGTCGCAAAGCATGCGCAAGGTCGATACTTGGTTAAGTATTGAGGAAGTCATTCTAAGAAGTTCAGAGTGTTGAGAAGGGAAAAGTCCAAGAGAGATAACTTGGAGATTTTTATGAAAAGAGTGCATATTGTCTGCAAGGAGTGCGTTGACAGAGTCATTCGATTCAGAATCTCAGGGGGAGTAGTTGAAGGGTATTTGCAGAGGAGTGTAAAGAACTATGGCAAGGTGTGTACAGTTTCCCACAAAAAATCTAAGTTGTGGAGGAAAAACCTGTTGTGAGGCATGCACAGGGTCAAATTCGACTAAGTGTCAAAGAAAATGTCTTGAGGAGATAAAGTGTTCAAAAAAGAACAATATCATAAGAGGTAGCAAGCGAGAATCCTTCAATAGAGTGGAACCTGTTGAATATTTCACCAATTAACGAGCAAGATCCGTTCAGGAGGAAGCACGATCGTTCTAGATCATCAGATCTGGGGGAGTTGCACGGAGGATATCCGTGGAGTCTTTCGACACTTTGTGGTTCAGAGGCTTTAAAGTGTTTGAGGAGCAGGGATTTTTAAATTCCTCAAGCCGTGAAGATATCCCATCTATTGGTTGCAACAAGGGTATGTGGTAGTAGATTGAAGAGTTCAGAAGGTAGAGTTTTTGGATGTTTATGTGGAGCAAAAGCTAGTTTGCATGAAGTTGTGAAGATCGAGGAGATCTAGACCATCGAATCTAGAGAGGACACGTGGCGGAGATCCACATGATTCAGAGGAAGATTCCTTTGGAGGAAAAATGAAGGAGGAGTATCCCAAAACTCCCAAAGGTCGGACTAGTGGAGAATATCATGGGCATTGATTTGAGGAGGACGTGTGTCGTTAGATCACGGGATCCATAAGTGAGCATCTGGGAAAGAGGTAAGATAAATCATATCCATTGATTGTGTGGACACGTGGTGTCATCCCTGTCATTTTGGTGATAGCGTACTTCAATGGAAAAAGGATTTGTCACGTTCGGAACTCCGGGACGTTAAATTCTGAATTAGATCATAGTCGTTGGCTATTAGAGGAGCGCAGAACATAGATTTGGTCCCAGGTTAGTTCACCAGTTTAGAGATCAGGGGAAAATGAGTTGGTTGCTTGCAAAATCTCTAAAGAGAGAAGTCACGAAGGGAGCTGACCCATGGTCACAACCCGTGTTCATATTGGAGAAGAGTTTAACATGAGAGTTAGCACTTGCATTTTGGTGTTGCCAGAGGCGCCATAAATTGGTTGTGTGGGTAGTTTGAAAATGCAAGTAACATCAAAGTGAAATGTGTGCATTTTGTTTAATTTCTATTGAAGGCCTGAAGAGCTATTTCGGTTCAATATTTTGAAGATCCTTGACCGGGAGGTCGTAGAACCCCTAGGAGAGGAATCAATTTAGAAGCATATGCAACAAGGCCCTAGTAATACAAATTTTTAGCAATAAGAGCAATTGAGAACCTCTTGAGATTCCAAAAATAATGAAATATACCATAGTGATATAGGAACGAGTTATTCCAAGAGGAGGCATCAAAATGCCAAAAACAATATGGTGGGAGTATTTCCACAAAGTCATATAGAGAGAATATTTATTTCGAGGAGTTTTCCAAAAGTGACACTGGATAAGTATCCCTAAGAGGAAAAGGAAGAAACATTCAAAGAGTTCCCTGACTGAGGAATACAAGAAGGATAAGCCGCCTACCTTTGATGGAGAAATTAAGAAAGGAGAAGAAGTCGAGGCTTAGTTGTTTGGTTTGAAGAAGTATTTTCAAGTACATAATTACTCAGACAATATGAAAGTAAATATTTCCATCTTCAGTTTGAATAGGGGAGATTCCATATAGTGGGACGACCTTAAGGAAGTTAAAGGAATGAAAAAAAAATAAAATTACCTACAAGCAATTTGATAAATACTTTTGAAAGGAATACCTATCAGAGAAGTATTATGATGATAAAATCAAGCAATTCCATGAGCATAAATTGGGACAACTTACCATGGATGCATATGTAAGAGATTTTTGGAACTATTGAGGTATGTCCCTTACCTCAAGGGTGAGAAAGAAAGGATACAATGTTTTATCAGTGGATTTCCACAGTCCTACTAAGATAGAATTGATTTTGAAAATCCCAAGACACTGGAGGACACTATAAGGAAGTCCAAGTGTTACTATGATGAGTCTAAACATAAGTAGGATCCTTCTAAGGAGTGGAAGAGAAGGGATAAGATTCGATTCCAAAATAAAGGATTCAAATATTTATTTTACAAGAATCCAAAGAAAGGATCTTAGTTCAATCAACTGAGTAGAAGTGTGCACCAACAAAAATTTCCATCTTAGAGTGGAAATAAACCAGTAGAATAGGAAAGATAAAGAGTAGAGGAACCCAAGAAATTACCTTTGCAATTATTGGGATGTGGAGAACCACACTTGTTGAGGGATTTCCCTCATAGGAAAAAATACAATAATATATTTTATCATGTGCTGGAAGATGCTACTATCAATGATGTGGCAAGAAGCATGCCCAAGATATACACAATGGTAGAGAATAGGCAAGCAAACCACCATGATTCAGTCAATCTATAAGGTATTATCACCAAAAAACCCATTTCTATTTTGATTGAACCTAGATCTAACCTTAGTTATGTTTCACCCCAAGTTGTTGAAGCATGTGACCTACAAAGGAAGAAGCATGAAAAGGCATGGTTGGTCCAATTAGCCACTGAAACTAAGAGAAAAGTGGCAGAAATGATAGAATCATGTCCATTTGAGATAACTGGACTACATACTCAAGAAACTCTGGACATCCCACCTTTGGGATCATACAATATACTAATAGGTATGGATTGGCTAGCTACTGATAAGGAAAAATTAAATTGTTATGAGAAAACCTTGTAATGTGAAGAAGAAGGAGGATGTATAAATATTTTGCAAGGCATTTAGAAGCTAGTGTCATTTAGACAAATGTCGTCATTACAACTTAACAAATTCAATTAGAAAGGGTTCCCCTTGTATGAAATACAAGTACTTAACTCAATTGAAGGAAAATAGTTGAATACTGAAGATAATCGTGTGTTGTGGGAGTTTAAGGACATATTTATAAAGGAGGTGCATGGATTACCTCCCAAGAAAGATATTTATTTTTCAATATATCTCGTGTCGATAAAATTACCAGTGTTGAAAGTACCTTATAGGATGATCACACTAGAATTTGTGGAACTAAAGGTAAACTGAAGGAGAGTTGGATAAAGGTTACATCATGATGAGTGTTTCCATGGGGAGAACCAACCCTATTTGTAAAGAATAAGGATGGTATATTGAGACTGTGTATTGAATATAGGAAGTTGAATAAGATGATTGTCAAGAACAAGTATCCATTACCCATAATTGATGATCTCTTTGACCCTCAGGGGAGTTGCAGTTTTCTCAAAGATTGATTTGAGATCGAGATATCACCAAGTCATAATTAAAGATGAGGATATCCACAAGATAGATTTTGTAAAAAGGTATGTACACTGTGAGTTTTTGGTGGTGCCATTCAGACTCACCAATGCATGAAATACTTTCATATGTTTGCTGAATAACGCTCTCAAAAAATATCTAGACAACTTTGTCTTAGTGTTTGTGGGCGATATTTTGGTGTATTCCAAGACCAAAGAAGAACATGAGGAGCATATCAATATGGTGCTACAATTGTTGATGGATCACCAACTTTATTCTAATTTCAACAAGTGTAATTTATTTAATAATTAAATCCATTATTTATGTCACACCATATCAACAGAAGGAGTGGTAGTAGATCTCGAAAAGATCAAGGAAATCATGGATTGGCCTGGCCCTCGAATTATAACATAGGTAAGGTCTTCCATGGGATTAGTTGGGTATTATATAAGGTTTATAAAGGGATTTTCCAATATTGGTCATCCCATTACCTCATTACAAAGAAAAGGGAAAAAAATTATATCGTTAGCAGAGTGTGAAGCCAACTTTCAATAGTTGAAGCACCTTTTGACCAATTCTCCTATTTTGAATATTGTTGATCCTCAAAAATATTTCTTGGTTTGTATTGATGCTTGAAAGGAAGGAACCAATGGATTTCTTATGAAGGAGGGACAAGTGGTCAATTATGAATCGTGAAAATTAAATGAGCACGAGCATACGTATGTCACTCATGATCTGGAGCTAGCATCAATTGTGCATGCATTGAAAATGTGGACGAATTACTTACTTGGAAGGAGCTTCATATTGATGACATACCATTCTATTCTTAAGAATTTGTTTGACCATATGAGGTTAAATTATAGATAGGCTAGATGGATGGAATTGATTAGTGATTTTGATTTTGAAATCAAACACATAAAGGGAAAATAAAACAAAGTGGAAGACACACTCAGTCGGACTGTGCAGGATATACACTTAGTAGGAGCAAGTGTGAGAGAGTCCAACATCTAATGAAGGATCAAATCCCTCTCACAAGGAGATTAGTTCTTCAATCAAGTAAAATAAGGGTTGCATAAAGAACCTATAGAGAGAAAATATGAAGGCTATCAACTTACAACTAATGAATTGTTGTTGCATAATAACATGTTATATGTACCCGAGTCAATAGACCCAAAGAAATTTATTATGGATGAGTTCCATAAGAGACCCGATGTAGGTCATCCCAGTTACCAGAAAATGGTAAAAATAGTAAGGAAATCTTATTATTGGCCTAGAATGAAGTAAGACATTGTAAATTACATTACCAAGTATGTGGAGTCTCAACAGGTAAAAGTTGAACAAAACCATCATGTAGGTTTATTGCAAAATTTACCAATTCCAAAATGGAAATTAGATATTATATCCATGGATTTCATTACTAGTATACCAAGGAAAATAAAGAAACATGATGCAATCATGGTGGTAGTGGATAAGATCAACAAGGAAGCTCACTTCATCCCTATCAAATCTACTTTTAAGGCCATAGATGTTGCTAATGTTTTTGTGAAGGAAATTTTTAGATTGCATGGTCTACCCAAGACCATAATCTCGGACAGAGATGTTAAATTCACCTCAAGTTTTTGGAAAGGCTTGTTTGCATGCTTGGGAACGTACTTGGTGTTTAGCATGACCTACCATCCTCAGATATATGGTCAAACCAAAAGAGTAAATAGAATTCTATAATACATGTTGAGGATGAATGTTATGCATAAACCCAAACAATGGGAAGAGTATATACTTCTAGTAGAGTTCACCTATAAAAATGGCTATCAGTAATCATTTAAGATGAGCCCATTTGAGGTTATGTATGGTAGACATTGTAGATTTTCAATCAGTTGGGACAGTCTAGTGGACAAGCTTACAGTTGGACTCGAGCTGTTAAAATAAATGGAACAAAAAATGATTAAGATAAGGAAGAATATGAAGGCATCCCAAGATAGGAAGAAGAGTTATGCAAGAAACTAAATAACTCATAACGATTTTAAGTTGGGAGAACATGTGTATATTAGAGTGAATCCCAAAAGAAGTTCCCTGAGGATGGGAACGTGTGCTAAGCTAGCACCCTGATATTGTGGACCATTTGAAGTCCTAGAAAAAGTGGGACCAGTAGCATACATACTTGATTTTCCACCTACTATTAGATCTCATAACGTGTTCCATGTATCCTTATTAAATAAATATGTTCACAATCCTAATCCTGTTATTTATTGGACTGTGATATAGGTGGAACCATAGGGAGAATTTCATCCCAAACCAAAATGCATCCTAGAAAATAGTGAAACAATGATATGGAACCGATGCATCATGCAGGTCAACCTACAATGGAAGCACTTTTGAGAAGATGAGGCTACATGGGAGCTAGAGGATGCTATGAAATTGGCATAACCATTTTTGTTTTATTTTTTATTGTATATATATGGTGTTTTTAAACATTAGGGATGTTGTTTATTTAAGGGGGACGGGAAAGTAACACCCTATTTTTCCCCAACAATGTGATTATGCTAATACTTCATATAATGTAATTATGAATCATGTAATCATGTTTTGATTAATGAAAAATATCATAAAATTGACTAAGAAGGAAAATCCTTGAGCATTGGCCATGATATCATAGGTGGAAATTGATGATGTGGCTCGATGTGGTAGATTTGAGGTGTTTCAATGAAGAAAATAGAAATATTTATTAGAAATATTGCATATGCTTGCAAGAAATAAATACACACCCACCAACATACTTGAACCCACATGGATCCACGTGACTAGTTATGTTAATAAGGATGGGTGGTTGAGGCAGTTAAAATTGTTGACAGACATGATATCTTGAAGAGGTAAGGGTCAAATGAAAACCTAACAAAAGTACATCCTTGGTTTTCCCTTTCAAAAATTTGGATCCCTGACTAGAGGTCACGTTTGACAGAGCCATAGGAATCACAAGGATTGGGTGGAAGAATAGGCCAAAGGTGGAAAAATAAGAGAGATATGCATAAAAGGAGAAAGGGAGTGACATATATGAAATACACATAGATGAGGAAATAAAATCACAACAACAATTGGGGGAGACTAATCAGAGAAAGAGAAAGTGAGCAACAGACTCACAGATAAATGGTGCGTTGAGCAAAGGTGTTTAGTTGCGCATAGCTGAGAAAAATAGGAGATTGGAAAGTTGTTCTTGAGGAAAATAGAAATATTGTCAAAAATAATATTGATCACCCTAAAATAGATAAGACCCAGATCCAGACTAGAGCAACATAGGACTACAACTTGGTACCTTCTAGAAATAAATTGACACTGGTAAGGGAGGTTGTCAAGGGATGGTATAACAAAGAAGGGAATCCTTATGAAAAGGAAATCTAGTGGGAAGGGTACCTGATAAACCTATGGAAGTTATGAGCTCAGTGAGAAGAGGGAAACTTTTGTTATTGTTATTAAAGGAAGGAGAGTAACCTTCCTAGATCAATATAAGTTTGGAGAACTAGTTGAATCATTTCCCTTGTGATATCATGGCTTGGCATCAAGGTGGAATGTTGTAGGAAGGTACTATGGAACATACCCTAAGGTTGGGAGGAAAGGTTTCCTCTCTGATTCAATTGACTATTGAAAGTTACTGGACATATAAGTGTTTGTAACTTAATGTGTTGATGTAAATATGTTATTTCATGGTTAAATAGGAAATATGAATGTATGATTGACTTCCTAAGTAAAATGGAGTAATTATGTTTGTTTTCATTAGCCAAGCTGTTAAAATTATGAATCCATGAGAACCATGTAAGGGTAGGGTGTATCCCTCTAATAACTACAACATTTTGCATGAAAATATTGCAAGATATGAAGAAAATATTCACTCCTAAATTGACATAGGAGATGTGATAGATATTGGGAAGGGATTTGGTATAGACTCTAAGAGTCTCAATTTTGTAGATACCCTTACTCTTGAGAAGAAAATTTTATAGCATTAATTTCCACCCTATAGGCTAGAGAGGAATCCATAAGAGGATAGAATCCACAATACATGTTTTACCTAAGTTTTCTAGAGATCCTCACTAGAAACCTAGTATATAACAAGTGAGGGCCCTCGTTGGTCCCTAATGGCTCAACAAGCGAGGCTTTGTGAAGCTTCTATATTTTAAGAGTTATGAGGTGATAGTCGAGGGATGAGTTGTTTATTCATGGAAAGGGCCTAGGAACTCACATCATTTGAGTCTCTAGTGGTCTCTAGAATATTTATAAGCTCTCCCAAACATCCTCCAAAGAGCTATATAACAAAGGAAATCCTTGGGAAATGGTAGGAAGAATTCATAGTAATGTTATGTTGTCCAATTACAGAGGTACTTGTTCCATATACCACAACCAAAAGTTAGTGAAGCCTAGCCTGACCAAAGAGATAAAGGAGGAGCAAGAAGCAAGGAGGTCAAGGGAGCATGCACCAACATTTAAGGTATGTTATATGTAATTTATATTATGTTATGTTATCAATATGTAATTTATATTATATTATGTTATTCTCGTGATATATATTTATTCCATTATGCAAGTATTTGGATCTGATATTTCATTTCATTATAGATCTAATTTGAAGCAAGTTATATCTAGGATTCTAATCCCAAGTAGAGAGGTAGAAAGGTTTTGCTTGTATTTTGTATACATGAAGCAAGTTGTGGAGCTTGGGGATGGAGTTTATGAACTGCAATAGCTAGGATATATGAAGTAAAAATTCAAGAAAGGTACAAAAAATTCACTACTTAGAATGATCATGAATCTATGTGTTTGAATCTAGATCTAGGAGAACCATAAGAAGTCTAGCCCTCTTTATATTTAGAATTACTAGGCTAATCCTAGGGATATTTTACTATGTATTCAACAAGATCCCTGTGAGATTTTATCCCATAACAGAATTGCTGACTCCAATGGGGAATAATTATTATCTAGTTTGAGTCTCTTGGCTAATCCTTCCCTCTGTTTGTTTGTGTCTAGTTGAGATTATTACTTTAATTGATCCAAAGCCTATATCCAGTAGATCTCATAGATCTAATTCATATATGGAATATCTAGAACAAATATTTTTTTCTCAAAAACCAAAATTTTCACAGGACCTCACTTGTTTCATCATAGGTGTCTCACGAGGCCCTCGCCAACTGACAGGTCTGTATCACGTGAGGATCTATAAAATCTGTAGATTTGTAGTATAAACCAATAATCTTGAAGGTAGATCTATCCTCTGATCAATAGGGTTATATTGTGGTCTTTTCTTATCTGGTTTGGTCTATGTTTGAATGTTTTATCGTCACACAAGTTTCTTTCAAAATTTGTTTGAGTGAATTTGTGTGGATTAATTTTCATTTCTTGGATAGATTTTTTTTGTCTAAGAATTTCAATAAGGTTGGGAAGAGAACCCAACATATATTAAAATATATATTAGTGTTTATCATTGGTTTTTTTATGTGTTCTTATATAACCATTGTTCATCACTAGATCTACCCTCCTAGGTGAGTGTTGGGTGAGATATTTCTAGTGACATCGGAGTGGGATGATCCAACCTCACTTCCAATTTCCTACAACCCATCTGCTTCCAGTGTCTTGATAGTTTCCATTTTCTTTTTGTGTTCTTGCATAGATTAGGAATTGTTTACATTTCAATTGGAAAACAAAATCAAAAAAAGAAGAAAAAAAAGATTTGTTGCATGCTATATTTGCATTTGAATCATTAGTGAACAAATGCATTAGGAGCATTGTTTGGCTCCAGATCTGAAGTGATTATTGGCTCCTCAGTGTGTGTAAGGTTAGTTTTAAATTTGCAAAGGAAAAGAAGAATCTCTTCCCCTCCCATAACTAGATTTCATTGAAAAGAAAAAAATTCATTATCATTCTTGCATTGCTTGGTTTGGTCAAGAGTCCAAACATCACAAAATTTCATTTGTTACCCTTGGACTTAAGAAATGTCCTTAAAAAGAAAAAACGTAATCTAAAATTTATTAGACACTTTTCTTTTATAGTGAACCAATAGTAGCTAGGATTAGGGCCTTGATTAGGATTGGAGAGTAAACTATACAAGGCCAAAAAACTCAACTTAGGAGTCATTAAAGATCGTAAAAATCCATTCTTGCAATGAGTGTATCAGTAGCCTCCTCTAACAAAAGAGTTAAGAACGAGGTCACATCGGAGAAAGTAGGGAGATTACCCCTTTCTTCATTTTTTGGTGTTTGTGATATCGCTTCAATCATTACATATATGGGAGGGGGGGGGGGGGGGGNGTGTTATGTTGGTTAACACCTTCTGAACTTTGGGCTTAGTTACCTTTCCCTTATGTGTGAAATTTATGATTTTTTACTCGATCATTGATTGTTAGGCGATAGCCTTAGTGACCTTTCCTAGGGAACCACCTAGGTGACTGTAGGTGGGACGTGCCTATGGTACATGGGGTAGACGTTCATTCACAGTCTCAGTTCCCTTGGAGGGTGTCTACCTTAATAAAGGGTACTTGCATTGGTCAAGGTTGTTTCGCGTAGATCATTGTAACTTCTCCTCGCACCTTATCTAGCCAATATTTTGAGGACTTCATATCCCCTATAGGGATGGTTTTCGAAACGCCCCTAATCCCGTTGGTGTGCTTTCTATTAGCCTAGTTTTAATTAGGGGTGCAAGGTGAAATCATGGAGATGGGTGTCTATTTTGCTTGTTTTATGAGAAAAAAAAACTATATTTTCAAAAGTTCTTCAACTTCCGGTATACAAAAGTTATTTTTATTTAGAATTTCACTTTACAGTAAAAAAAAAACTTGTGAATAATTTTGTTAGCTTTCCACTGACTGTTTTTCAATTTTTTTTAATTGAGATTTGATATGTCAATTTGACAATTGTTTAACAGTATGTTCCTTAAACATGAAAGGAATGATAATGAGTTATTCCCCCCCCGCCCAACAATGTATCTATTATTAAACTTCTATTTTTATCAAATGAAATATACTACAACAATTTACAGAGACTCTATTTTATTATGACTATAATTTTGAATCTAACGGATGAATATTATAATTTCTATAATTTTTTTAAGTTGACCAAGTTGAAAACATTGCATTTTTTAAACACATGTTTTCCCCCACCTTGTATCTATCCTAATTTTTAATTAAAAGTAAAATCTAAAAATACACTTTTGAAAAGAATAGTTTAAGGATTCTGAATATAAATTTTTCTAAATTGTTCACTGTGTGTTTTTAGAGATACAGATATTTCATTTCACTGAATCATAATGTCAGCTGAAAATATTATGCAATGATTTTTTTTTAAAATTAAATAAATTAGATAAAAATAATGAAAATGAAAACAAATTATATCCATTGAAAGTAAATTCAATTTTGCAAATGTTGGTATCATTTTCAAAACTAAATTCTGAGTATTTGCAGGAGTCTGCAAACTCCAAAGTTCAAGTGAGCTAGAGGGAATTCTTAGGTTCCTTCAAACAATCCCATTCTCTAGTTTTTGGCTGAAATAAAGTTTTTTCGGCCGAAACATGTAATTCTAACAGAATCCGTTAAAAGTAAACGGTTTCCTAGATTTTTGGGCGAAAAAAGATTTTTTTGGCCGAAAGGTGGGTGAGAGAATTATGTCGGTCAGAAACAATGAAGAGACACGTCATATCGTTTCACTTTGCGCCAAATCGTATAAATATGTTTTCGACCAAACACATTTAACACATTTCACTCGCTTGTTTCATAGTTTTCTAGAGCACCTAAACAAAGTTTTGAATCATCTTTTTCATTTTTATTGAACAAGGTAATTCATGTTTTGAATGCAATTTTTTTTTTTTTTTAAGTTCAAGTTTTTATTGGAATAACAATATATATATATAACTCACGGTTCTCGTACTCACGTGACACGTGGACGATACCCATCCGCACAATTCCTTCCATTTACACGACACATGCCAATCAATCTACACCCCTGCGAGCATAACAATTTATATATTGAAAGCTAAATATTGAACATTTTTTCAAGGTGAAGACTTTGTTGAACATAAAATTATTGAGATTATTTTTTAACAATTTTTGTGACAATGAATTTTTTCTAAGACTATTCTGAAATGTTGATTTTTTAAAAAAACTTTTACAGATAACTATACTCATGGGAAACAAAAGTTTTTGCAAGAGAAAATTTGATCACACTCAAGATGAAACTCACCATAATGAACAAAGGAAAGAGAATTATTGGAGAAATAAATGACAACATGAAAATATTGAAGAAAGAAACAATGATGATGTAAATAGAGATTTTCAACAAGAAGAAGTCCAACTAGGTATGCATGCACATATTGTCTATATTAAAAGTATAGAATTCAAATTTAAAATATTGTTTAACATAATTGATTGTAATTACGATTTGATGTTTTTCAAAAAACATAAATAGATTTGTCTCATAACGTCGATGAAGACATTGAAACCGAAATTGAAGTAGAACTTGAATCACCTATAGGTATGTACATAAATTTAGATAATACAAGATGAACACTTGTATATAGTTTAGTGAATTTATGTTCGGGTTTTATTTTTTAATATAAAATTTAAATTGAAATATGCAGGAGAATCTGTCAACACTGATGATGAAATATTAGAAAATGTTGATATTGACAAATTTGGGAAGAAAGAAGCTGAGCATTATATAAGATATTGAACTAAGAATATGTATAATACTTTTTTCAAAGATGAATCAGTAACAATACAAGCAAGCTTAAGTTTTACTCTGTCTAATAAAGTTAAGAAATTTAAAAGAAGGTACATCATTATTGGGTATTCAAAAGTCGACAAAAGATACAAAGGCAAAACAAAATGTTTTTGACAATATAACTAGTGTATTAAAATATTTTGGAAAATATCGAAAAAAAGATGCTAGTGTTGCACGTAGAGTGATACAAACAACAGTTGTTTCATCTAGCAATATAAAAGATAGTTTGAGATGACACATGGAAAAAACGATGGGAACATCAAGAAAAATATTGTACAAACATAGAAAATTTTGAATGATGAATTTTCTTGTTGGATAATGATTTTTAGGCATCCCTATAAAGATAGACTTGCAAAAAATGTTAAAGAATTGGCTCATAATTGTTGGTTGATAGAATCTCATGTTTCACCACATACAAGGGATGTGTTGCGACGGAGAATAGCATGAAAACAATATGAAGAACATACACAACATATATGTCCAATGACAAATATAATTGTTCAATAAGTTCAAATAAGAGCACAAAGAAGTTAAAATTTCCATCAATACATTTGTGCAACAAAAACCATGGTTTGTTAGACCCATCATTGTTCGTGACACTTGTTGTTGTCATTATCATGTGGAATTTGAGTTATATTACAAAACTTTTCTTGATTTTTGTAAAAATTTATGGCCAAGTTCACCTCCTCCCACATTTTGTTCTTTTATATCTAAAATTCTATGTGAAAGAGAAGGTGATGAATTATTTTACCAAAAACAATGTGTTGGTGGAAAGAAATGTGATCGTTGTGGAAATATAAGTTTGTTTCATTCAAAGTATCCTATTGATATGAATGATCAATCATTTTATAATATAACAGTCAATTGGAAGAGATATGAATATATCAACAACATGGCTCCACATTCTTCAAATATTATTTCCAAAAGGATTGATTTGAAAGTAGATAAAATCTGTGTGATAGATGTTTTGAAGAAGTTTGAGGAAGAAATTTATAAATACACCAAGCATTCACATAGAGCTCGATGGCAAGACCTACAATTCAAACAATCCCATGAAGTGTTTCCACCAAGGACAATTTTTTCTGTAGTTGATTTTGTAGAGAATTACACATTCGTTGCACAAAAAGAAATATAGAGTGAATATTATCATTCTGATCAAGTCACTATATTTGTCCACGTTCTATAAAGACATGCTCAAAGGATTCTTGATAACATAGAAAGCACCAATGACAATCAACATGTTATTAAAGAATATCACTTTTATATAAGTGATGATTGAGCACACGACACACATTATGTACACCATTGTTTTGATAAATTTTATGATTCATTGAAAGAACGTGGGATCGGATTCGATCGACATTGTATATGGTCATATGGGTGTGTGGGTGTTGGAAGCAGGACAAAGCAGAAAGAAAGACGATTTTGGGAAAGAAATCCTGCATGAGGAAAGTGATAGCTGGAAGGAAGAACAACACATGCGCATGCAGGGAAGACCTAATGATGTTAGGGTTAGGTTTTTGGTAATATATTGTAAAGTTTGAAGAGCCAGAAACATATAAATATATATACTTAGGTATCATAAGGGGTTCGGATTTATACCTAGGTATCATAAGGGGTTGGGAGTATTATCGAGGTTAGCTAGTTATCTATGAGTTGATGCAATATGTAATATTTTGTTGTATGATTTATTTTGGTAAGTTGTTGAGATAGAGAGGACGAAGGAGGGTAGATATTGAGGGTTAGATCGGAGGCTGAGGAGCTTGGTGTGATCTAGTCCGCCACATATAGATCTTACCCAACTAAGAATAATTGTAACGTGCGCGACGTTGTAGATGCGAAAATACTATAATAAAAGAGCCAAGAGCCAGATCTTTGTGGATGTATCCCAGGAGGGGGTGAGCCACAGTAACATCTGTGTTATATTATGAATGCATGCATATATTTATTGTCTTTCAGTAGTTATTTTTATACTTAATGAATGAGTTTCTATATTTCATGCATATTCACAAATGGCGGTATATCGTGTTTACCCATTACAGTAGTGGTTCAATATTCAGTTCTCATAACTCGCACTCAATCCTAGGCTGTAAACACATGAGTATTATAGCCACCCATTAAAGCTATCTCGGGTGAGACTACGCAATGCATTCTATGTGTTGTGTTTCCTTCTGGTTTACCAGGAGGGCCGATATTTTTAGAGGCTTTGTTGGAAACCCAAACAGACATGAACCCTGGGTCAATAAACTAAGACAGTATATATAAGGAGAGAGTAAACCAACAAATGGTTCTATTTACATTGGTAGGAATAGGAGAGGATTGAGTAGATGAGATAGGTTGAGAAGAAGAAGAGTGGAGAAAAGAAGAAACCAATGAGCCATTAAAAGGGGATGTTGAGACCATGGAATCCCACAAAAGAAAATATTGAAACTTGGCTAAGAACCAAAGAGCTAGAGTTTGCACAAAAAGATAACATAAACCATAGAATAACACCTCACAAATATCTAGAGAAACACATGTTTACTGATTTACATGAAGTCTTTTTCTATGATTTCCCACACTTATTGCAGGAGTGGATACTAAGGTTGAAGGATAACTGCGCAACAACCCGGATTCGATAGTTAGAGTAGACCCTAGTACAGATCGAGCAGTTACAACAGGTGAACAAAAAATTCACCCACGTAGTAGATTTTTGGCTTGACAGTATTGTGGCAGGTTTTATAACAAAGTTTGCAGTAGACACAATGAAGTCGTATAGCGCAGTGGAGCAAGAGTTTCTACGTGGACATTGAGGAAGGTACATTAGATCAATGTATACTTCTATTAAAATGCTTTTATACAACAAAGGCATAATGAAAATGGATTCAGATAGCTAAACTTCCCTGCGTGCATGGGGGAAGGGGGGAAGCACTGACAGAAAGAGGAGAAATGGAAGGAGGAAAGGATGAGGGAAAGAAGGAGGAACCCTTGGACCTGATCATGATGGATGACGACCAGATCAAGTGGATCTTGACGACAACTAGAAATCTACGTAGCGGAGTACCCTATCAATATAAGGTGAAAACCAAGAAGAGAGTCGTAGTCGCAAGGGAAGGCTTGGCGAGTGATGAGGAAGAGGTAGAGGATATCTGGGCTGTGGAGAAGATTGAGGAAATCTTGTGTGCAACATATGATAGGAAGACGAGAGGTCCAAGAGCAGGAAGAGAAGGAAACAATCCTATCCATATTAATGTCATTGTGGAACCCATAAACCCATGTGCAACTAATACACCAAAGAGAACACCACCGTTTAGAAAAACGAAGTTCATAAGAAGTCAGACAATAAGAAGTACATCTACACAATGAACAACAACTGGAGGAGCCAGTTTAGGAAGAACTAGTTACATATCTACACCGCGCGGAGGTAGTAGCTCAGCGTTTAGAATGGTAGGACACGATCCCACCATCAGGTTACCATAATTTCGAGGAGAAGTAGTAGAATACCCTGAGAAACACTTGTTCATTTGTGCAAAGATATGTGAAGAAAAAAAAATCACTGATGAAGATACCAAACTTGTGCAATTAGTTATTACGCTAAGAGACTGCGCACTAGACTGGTACATGAGTCTAGACATAAACAGTGAACCTGAGATGAAAAGGACACTAACAGACACTAAGAAGTTATTTATAAATGAGTTCTAGAAGCCGAGCTCAGAGGATCAATACATGAATGAGATGATAGAAATACGACAGAAACCAGGATAATCTATTTGGAAAATTGTCCAACGATTCAAGCGTTTAAAAGCAAAGTTGAAGTATCTCATGATCGATATGCAACATCGGAACCTGTTTGTCAACTCATTTCTCCCACACTTAAAATACCCATTGCGACAAAAGAAGTTCCAAACGCAGGTAGAGGCTCTATAGGAAGCCCTGCAACTAGAAGAAAATTGGTATCAGCAGATGGACCCAACTATCAAAGAACTGAAGGAGGATTTGAAGAACTTAACGTTTCAGCTAAACTAGAATAAGATTAAGAAAAAACGAGAAGTCGTTTGGTGCACTACATGCAAGACGGAAGGACACCAAAAGAAAGAATGTCCAACATTCACGTAGTATATGGAAGCAAGAATTCCAAATTCGTTACCAACAGGAGGATTATGGTGCGAAATCTGCAAGAAATCGGGTCATTTTCCTTATCATTACATGATGATGCAGAAATAACAGTCAGTCCCAAAAATTTCATATTGCAACTTTTGGAAGTCAGTGGGCCATGAAGACAAAGATTGCAGAACCATGGAGATGATGAGAGAGAGGACATCAGATGCATATAGAGTGCAGGTCAAAATGATGACTAGGCAAACCACACCATAGTTTAATCAAGTTTCACTCCATACAACACTGTGAAGCAACAGTATAATAATGCACAACAACCATATAACAATTCATAGCCATAGTACAACACAACACAACCTCAGTACAATACCGCGCAATATAATTAGGCACCTCAGTACAATGCACCAAGAGGAGATCAAGCAGGCTACAGAGGTGGAGGATGAGCGAGAGGAGGTTTCAGATGAGGTAAAGGACCGGTGGTATGTCAAAAATTTCAACAACCAGAACATTATGCAAGAGAATATATGCTTCCACCAGTGACTTGTATGTATTGTGGGACCATGATACAGAGGAATGTCCAACAGTATTAGTAAAGATCCAGGAAAAGAGGAACCAGAATACCCAGAATGTTCAATGGATTTCAGCTGAAGCAAAGGATAAAGGATGGATGTTAAGCCCTAATATTGGCTCATTACCCATTAATTGGGGCATATTATATTAGTAATGTTATTTTATTTATGTCGGCTTTAGGCCATTACTTGTAATTATACCTCCTAGTCTTCTATATATACCAAGGAGACATTTTCATTTTGAATCATCTTGTACTTGAACATTTAAGTGGGGTAAAAGGAGGTTTCCCCCTCGAAGAGGCTTATTATCTGAAATGATCTATTTTTCAAGGCGTTGAGTTCTTTTTCTGAGGTTTTTCTATGCTATATTGATATTTGGTTCTTAACATATGGTATCAGAGCTCAAGGTCTTGGGGTTTCGTTGCTACATCTGAGACACCTTGGAATTTTCACTATAACTTTTTTTCTATGATGTTTCACAAGGAACGGATAGGAGGATATTTAGTACATAGATCAAGGTATGTTGGGTTCAAAATTAATATCCCGAGGCCTTATACTTTCGAAGATACAACCTTTACAAGATAGGGTTCTGGAATCATCCTGAACTGAGTCATTGTGGAATGTTTTCTATAAAAATAATTCTATAACGTTTCTGACCGTGAAATATGGAGGATATTTACATAAATTAGTAAGGTATCCATGGTAAAACGTTCAGCTTCTGGGTCATCTTAAATTTTTATATACACCCTGTGTAAGATAGGTTATCTGACTAGTCCTATTGACTAGTCTCAAGAAGGTGTTCGAAGTAAAACAAGCATAACTTCTTCCTAGAGTATCCAAATTGAGTGGGACTGGTTTCATTGGATCGTGGACATTTTGTAGTATTTTGGGTGTGAGTGTTAGAATTGTTTATCAATTATTTTGTGCGGGGAACACTATACAATTGACATCTCCTGGAAAGGACAAAAATCGACAAGTTGTGGGGAAGTTACCGTAAATTCCACTTGGCACATCCAATTTTGATCAGACCTGTGGAATTGCAGAGAAGAAATATTAGAGAACTACATAAAATAAAGTTTCAAACCTAGAAAGGCCGAAATTTGGGAGATACAATAGAAGAAATATTGTCAAGCAGAACCACCTCAAAATCAAGGTTCAAAAGTGAGACTTGGCCAACATGCCACCAAAAAAGGGAACTTCTACACCAAATAAGCCTCCAAAAAATCCTACTTGGACTCTTGATGAAGGTGAAGAAATGCGTAGGGACATAAATGAACTACAAAAGAAGATGGATTCAATGGAAGCTATGTTGGATACTAAAATGGATGGTTTAAAAGGGGAGATCATGGAAGTATTGAAAAATTTTGTAACAGAGAAGACACCTGAAAGTAAAAATGCATCCCATGAAATTCATGATGAGGACACAAGGAAGGTGAATCAAGAATGGAGAAACTCCAACTTTGGTTTGAAGGTCAACCATGTTCCTAAGATTGATATGAGGAAGTTTGATGGCAAGGACCCAATCACATGGATACTTTAGATGGAGCAATTATTTGATCTCCATAATGTGCCACATACACAAAAGGTACGAATTGCTTCTTTATATTTAGAAGCTAATCAATTTGTATGGTATCGATGGCTTTGTTCTCTCAAATCACTCGTCACTTGGACAATTTTCAAAGAAGAAATGATAGCACACTATGAGGATACAAGGAGAAATACATTTTTTATCCAATTGATAAATCTCAAGCAAAAGGGTTCAGTTACTGAGCACATTGAGAACTTCCAAAGATTGAATATAAAGGTAATCGATATTCCAGATGAGCACATGATTGATGTATTCATAGGAACTTTAAAGGATAACATTCAACATGAGGTTCGCCTTTGGGAACCCAAATCATTGGAGAATGCAATTAAGATGGGAAGAAATGTTGAAAGTAAAAATATGGCTATGGCTACTAGAAGGACCAATCCTAACATCTATAGACAAAACAATGCTCCTTCTTCTAAAACACCTCAACCTACAAGGTTGACACCTCAAAAATTGGAGGAAAGAAAAGAAAAAGGTTTATTCTTTAATTGTGATAGCAAGTACAGTAAGGGACATAAGTGTAGTGACAAGAAATTATTCTACATAGATTGTGAAGAGGAAGAAGAAGAAGAACAAGAACCATCTCAGGATGAAAACATAAAAGCAATTTCATCTGAAGAGTTGACTCCCACGATATCGTGTAATCCATTGGCTGGAATTAGCACTCCTCAAACCCTCAAGATCGAAGGATACATAAAAAAGAAAAAGGTAATAGTCCTAATTGATTCTGGTAGTACTCATAATTTCATTCACTATAAATTAGCCAAAGATCTCAATTGATTTGTATATCTAGTGCCAGAGTTTCAAGTAATGATTACAGATGGAGGAACTATCAATTGCTCAGGAAAATGCAATAATATCAACCTTACTATGGGAGAATATGTAATGAATAGTCCAATGATTTCTATACCCATGGGTGGTGTAGATGTTGTACTAGGAATCCAATGGTTACAATCATTAGGAACCGTGGATTTTAATTTTCAAGAACTTTTCACGAAATTTTCATTGGAAGGAAAAGAAATTGAGTTAAGAGGTATCACAGGGAAACATGGTAAGGTGATAATCTCTAGCGGCATGAAAAAATTATTGAAAAATGGACATCAAGGCGTTATTGCACAACTATGCTCACTAGATGTTCAAACATCTAAGCCATCTATTCCTCAAGATCTCCAAAGGATCATTGATAAGCATTCCAAAGTATTTGAAGATAATCCCAAAGGTCTTCCACCCACTCGAAATCATGATCATGAAATTCACCTAATTCTTGGGAGTGTTCCTCCTAACATCAGGCCATACAGATACCGTTACGCCCAGAAGAGTGAAATTGAGTGCATGGTTGAAGAAATGTTAGAGGCTGGCATTATTACACCTAGCCAAAGTTCTTACTCTGCACCAGTGGTAATGGTATTCAAGAAAGATAGATCATGACGTATGTGTCCAGATTATAGAGATATCAACAAGATCACTATTAAAGATAAGTTTCCCATTCCCATCATTGATGAATCATTAGATGAGCTACATGGAGCAATCTATTTCACAAAATTGGATCTTCGTTCAGGGTATCATCAGATCAGAATGAAGG
>ML782631.1:136907-155079 GCA_009831015.1 Picea engelmannii | reverse complement strand
CTCCTATATATACCAAGGAGACATTTTCATTTTGAATCATCTTGTACTTGAACATTTAAGTGGGGTAAAAGGAGGTTGCCCCCTCGAAGAGGCTTATTATCTGAAATTATCTCTTTTTCAAGGCGTTGAGTTCTTTTTCTGAGTTTTTTCTATGCTATATTGATATTTGGTTCTTAATAATGGAACATCAACATAGTTACCTGTGGAGGAGCGAAAACAGGAAACGACACAGTTCGACAAGAGACAACACAAAATCAGTGGGTGAATAACAGGGATGATTTTAAGGATGAAAATTTATATTAAAATGTAGAAACTTGGGCTAATTTTACTATTCCTTAATATGAAAAATGTAAACTGTTTGGCGATAGTTTTGTAAAAATTTTCAAATTTCTAAGGATTTTGTATAGTTTCTATAAAATTTGGGCGATTTTTAAGGTAAAATAATTTTATTCTATGGAATTTGGGTGAATATTTTTTAGAAAAAATGGAAATTGGCGAATCTTTTTTGGGGAAAAACCATGGAAAATTAGTCGATTTGCGAAATTTAGCCCCTAAAATCATCTATGGTGAAGAAGAACACTGAACCAAGGAAGCAGTTCGACACGTAGAACGAGAAGGAAATATTCAAGGAAGCCAGACAAGAATTTCAGAAAGAAGACATAGCATTGACTTCAACTATGCAACAAATCAAGGAAGCACCAGAGTACGAGATGCCTCCGCTATTGGATCATACCAATGAAATGCAACCTATGGGACAAGTATTGAGTGAGCCATCATCTGTGAAAATATTGCAAAACATACTAGAAAACTGTAGCATAGAGGCGGAAGGAAAACTAGAACAAAAAATTGTCAATCACCTACATACAAGAAGAAGAAATAGTGGGGAGTTTCAAATGAATGCCAACATTAGAGATTTCAACATGGGAGATATCATATTGGATATAGGATCCGAAGTTAATGTATTACCAAAGAAGACATGGAAATGCATGGGAGAGCCCAAGTTAGGATATTCACCTATTCAACTGAAATTAGAAAACCAACACAAAGTCCTACCAATCAATAGACTGAAAGTAGTGACAATAGACCTAGATGGAGTGTGCACTAAAGAAGATTTTGAAGTCATTGAAATAGTGGAGGGCACAACACATTACCCAACATTTATTGGTCTGGATTGGGCGTTTGAAAACAAGGCCATAAACAACTTGAATACCAAGAAAATGACATTTGAGTCAGGATAATACAGGGTCATCATGCCATTAGATCCATCAGAAGGGGAGAGGTTTGTAGAACCTACTTGCCTAGACTTAGAGGAAATCAATCAGTTGTACAGAAAAATTGTGTGCGATAAGGATTGCGTAAACCTAACTGTAGATGGGATACTTAGTTGGCGGAGCAGTACTTCATGTGCAACAAAATCAGAAACTGGTCTGGAAAACTGGCAACAAAAGCTACACAAAGTTTCCATGAGAAGATGTGAAAGAATAGACCGCACAGTAAGATAGGTAGGCATTGAAATAAGGGAACCACCCAACTTCCATAGAATAAACGATTTGGAAACATTCTTGGCAAAGTAATAAGATGAAGTCTTGGAAAATCAGAGACTATTAGCACTTGATATAACACTCAAGGCCACACCTACAAGATGGTGGGGAACACACAAAGAGACAATCAAAGATTGGTACCAATGTAAGAGGTTACTGCACATAAGGTTCGACGTGGAACAAAAAGACAACAAGAAGCAACAAAATTATGATAGAAAAGGGGCACCAACGAAAAAATTGGAGAAGTGTAGAATGCTGTGGAAAATGACACCCCCATAGGAATGGACTCATCATTTTATACACACCCTAGAGGGCATACCAGTGAACTGGTATACAAACTAGGAATTGTGCAAAGAAACTACAACCTGTACAACATTGCAACATAATTTTATAGTCACTTTCTCATTCGAGCATGGGAACCCCAACATAGATGTCTCTCTTAAACAGATAAGAGGCATGATATTCATTAAGGAACTGGAAGTCGAGATCATAACAGAAGAGAAACAAAGGAACAAACAGACAATTGAGGAACTGTTGTCATGTTACCATGTGTAAGAGGAAGCACTAGATGAAGACGATCCATACGATATTCAGATTGAAGAAGCAAAAGGATAAAGAGAAGTGGAAGGTCCACCCATAGAATCAGAAGTCATTTCCATGCTGATCAAAGTAAATAAAGTCAATATTGGGACAGTTGAGCATCCCAAAATGGCCAACATTGGAGACTACTGGGATGAGAAAACAATGGAAAGTATAACAAAGTTATTGCTCGAGTACAACGACCTGTTTCCCATGACATTTATAGAGATCAAGGGTATAGCAGGAGAGCTAGATGAGATGAAGATACCACTCAGACCTGAAGCAAGACCGATCAGAAAATGACCATATAGACTGTATCTAATATATAAACAAAAATTCAAAGCTGAGATCAAAAGGATGCTCGAAGTTGGAATCATAGAACTTGTCAAAAAATCAGAATGGATAAGCTTGATGGTAGTGTAGGAAAAAAAAAAAGGAGGGGCAAGGATATGCGTCGAATTGAGCAAGTTGAACGATGCATGCCTACTTGACATGTTCCCTACACCTTTCACGGATGAAGTGTTAGAGAACGTAGGTGGACATGAAGCTTAATCATTCACTGATGGATTCTCAGGCTACCACCAGATCAAGATAGCACAGGAAGACAGATACAAGACCACATTTTCTACGAAATGGGGATCTTACCAGTACACAGTCATGTCGTTTGGACTGAAGAATGCACCAACAATATTTTCCAGAGTAGTCATCGTTGCGTTTAAAGAATTCATCCATCAGTTTATCGAGGTATACTTGGACGATTAGACAGTTTATAATTTGTTGAAATACCATGTATAAGTCTTACGACTGATGTTAGAGATATGTAGGCATTGATAGATATCACTAAACATGAAAAATGCATATTCGAAACACCTTTTTGGATACTATTGGGCCATATAGTATGAAAACAAGGTTTACTAGTAGATCCTGCAAAGATTGCAGTAATTGTTAACTTACCACCACCTAAAACAATCTATCAACTAAGAGTGACGTTGGGACACACAAGATACTACAGGAAATTTATCAAAGGGTACGCACAGATTACTACACCAATGGAAAAATTGTTAAGAAAATATAGAAAGTTACAGTGGAACGATGAGTGTCAACACGGTCTGGATACCCTGAAGGAAAATATGGTCAGCACGCCAATACTAGTATTTCCAGACTGGGAGAAGAAATTCCATGTGCATGTAGATGCATCATCCATAGCACTTGGAGCTATCTTGGCACAACCAGGAGAGGGTGATTTGGATCACCCTATAGACTTTGCGAGAAAAAAAATATCAGAATCGGAGAAGAATTATAACACTACAGAGAGAGAAGGCCTAGCCATCGTCTACGCACTACAAAAATTCAGACACTACTTATTGGGAAAACACTTTAAGATGTTCATAGATCACTTAGACCTAAAATACCTAGTCAACAAGACAATTTTGGGGGGGAGAATTTGTCGATGGTTACTACTATTTCAAGAATTTGACTTTGAAGTAATAGTTAAGCCAGGAAAATTGAACGTGGAACCTGACCACCTATCAAGGGTCACAAATGGAGAAGAACCTACGAACTTAGAGGAAAACTTTCCAGATGCACAGTTATTTTCATTCCAGATCACTGATGATTACTTTATATATATGATTCAGTACTTGAGCACAGGTACTGCGCCGCAAGAATATACCACCGCACAGAAGAAAAACCTGGTAGTCCCGGCTGCAGACTATCAACTGATCACAGGACACTTATACAAAATGGGTGCAGATAGAATCTTGTGAAGGTACATGTTAGAGCATGGAATACCAAGAGTCTTAACAAAATCCCACGAGGGAACAACAGGAGGAAATTATGTAGGAAAAGCTACCGCACAAAAGGTATTGCATGCAGGACTATGGTGGTTGACCATTCAGTGAGAATCGAAGGAGTACTGCCAGATATGTGACGTTTTTCAAAGGGTAGGTAAACACAATAGAAGGGAAGGAATTCCATTACAACCATAGGTAACATTGCAGGCATTCGATAAGTGGGAAATATAATTTGTGGGACGAATCAACCCACCAGAAAAAAAGAATAGGCACTAGGTACATTATCATCACGACGAAGTACCTAACAAGATGGGCAGAAGACACACCAGTGAAGGATTACAGCACATAAACATTAACACACTTTTTTTTTGAACAAGTGATCACTAGATTTGGATGCCCAAGATTTTTGATGAGTGACCAAGGCATGCACTTAATAAACAACACTATTAGCGCTATGACTGAAGAGTTTGAAGTCCATCATCAGAAGAGCACACCATATCACCCATAGGAAAATGACACAATGGAAGAATTTAACAAAATCCTCGAGAATGCACTGACAAAGATCTGTAATGTCAACAGGGACAACTGGGACCTCAAAGTACCAGCTATATTATGGGCCTATAGGACTATGTGTAAACATTTGAAAGGGCACACGCCATTTAAACTGGTCTATGGCCAAGAAGTAGTGGTGCCATTAGAAGTTTTAGTACTAAGCTTGCGCATAGCAGCAATCACACACATGACAGAATGAGGCATAGTATAGGAGAGACTAAATCAATTAATGACCATGGAGTAAGATCGGATCTCAGCAGGGTTCCACCAAAAAGTTCAGAAAGAAAGGGACAAAGCTTAGCATGATAGACATATCAAGAAGAAAACCTTCAAGGAAGAAGATCTAGTATTGATGTATGACAACAAATCGTTTCAGCACCCAGGAAAGCTAAAGATGCATTGGTTAGGACTGTAAAAAGTAAAGAATTTCATAGATGGAGGATATATATAGTCGAAAGACTTATTAGGAGAAGAACTTAGAGGGATGATCAACGGGAGCCGACTGAATCCGTACAAGGACAATCGACGACCCACTACATAGTAAAAAAAAAAAAAACAAGATATTAAATGATACCAATAGAGGCGTAGTACACCGAAATAAGAAAGGGCACATAGACTTAGGAACAAAAATTCAACGAGGAGAAGAAAAACAACCACGTAAAAAGGGAAACAAGCAGGAAATGGAAAGACGACAAAAGCAGTACGAAATGACGGAGTTAGGCGAAATTGAATGCCGGAAAGGACCGATGGAATGCCACATTAATCATGCCAAATGGAGACAGAAGGGGAGAGTAATAGAAAGTACAAAAGATTCATAGGTGCATTGAACCCATAATTAAGCTAGCATCCTCGACAAGTTTCCTATGATGCCCATACAATGCAAGAAAGCGGGAGCAAAGACTTTATTTTCCAAAAGAGAACAGACAAAGAGCGATAGAGAGAAAGGAACACAGATCAGAGTTCAAAGAGCTCACAGAGACCATTCAAACTCAACAAACATTCGAAATTCACCACCATGGCACCTCCAAATCAAGCAGAAGCAATCCAGAGTGCCAAAAAACCTAGATTTAGAACTAGATCATAGGTACAATTGGAGGAAGGCAAACAACAACCTCCGTAGATAATCAATGTCAACGAAATCCCATCCCCAGACACGATATCAGTGAACCCCACACCTGTAGTGGAAGAAACCCAACAACCATCACCGAAGGGCACGGATATAGATAGACCGACAGAAGTATAGGAGCAGAACCAGGATGCAGAAACCCTGAAGGAGGCACAACCAGAGAACACCGAAGTAGCTCCAAGAGTCAATGGAATGACGTCGAATATGAAAGTAGCAGTCGAACTAGATGAATCTCAAACAACTATCTTATACCACCCACCGGAAGGAACAATAGAAGATGTCATAGGTTGGCCAGAATGGTATTCCCAAGCAAAAGCGGGAGTCGTTTGATCCTCGAGCCAGCCACCACAGATGAAATACAAGAAGTAGGTACCTAGGTCACCTCACAAGAAACCCATCGCAACCCTCGATCTACTGCATATACCAGATGGGGTACGAGTGGAATAAGGATTACTAGGGCATATTGACAAGATAAAATACTCAGACCACGATGTAGCAAACCCAGACAAGTTTCTGAAGACTGTGGGCGTAAATATTTTTGGTGAACCAATTGATCAACCACTCCAATGGGCAATAGGGTTGGAGAAAACAAGAATTTTAGGTTTGCTAGACCTACCACATTTTGGCATAGGTCAGTACACAAGAAGGTGCGTCAAACAGTTGCTAGCAGTCACACATGGTGGGGACATATGGTTGTACAAGATCATCTCGATAGACGTAGAGATTTTTGTGAACATAATAGGGTTTCCATCTTGGGGCATGGATCCCGCACAATTTCTTGATGACAAAGCCAAGGAGAAATCACTAGCGGAAGAGATAAAGAAAAATTATGGTACCGATAAGGGGACATGAGGAATCATTATCAAGAGGATCAACGATGTCACAACACAAATGGGCGCAAAAATATTAGCCTGTAAACTGCTAAGAAAATGCCACAGGGAGGAAGTTCTGGTTGGGGTTGTCGCAGTTGCAATTCAATGCACTGAGGGCACCACATTGAGATGGGCACCCTATCTCTTGAACTTGTGCCTGGATGACTGCAAGGATGCATAGGATATAGGAAAAAAGTTTCACTATTCATGTTTATCATGTAAATAGCCTTTATGGGATGGAGGGAACCAAGATATGTAACTTTCTTTACCAGGCCCAAATTGAATCATGGAGCGAGATATTTATTGTTGAAATCCATGTGGGATTCTATGCACAAAAGGATGAACAGGTCCATATTTGAAGGATACCTACGTGACCTGTAGGAATCCATCTCCAACATGTGGAGGATCACACCACAGGCTGTCGCACACTATCGAGACATCACCAATTTCAAGGCCACATGACATACGATGTGGATATAGGCATAGAAGGATCTCGATAAGTAGTGGCTACAAATGAGCTACTATATCATAGAAGGCAACATTGACATGGTGATCAAAGACTAGGAAGGTGAATGGAATATTGTATTCCTCACCCAAGACTTGCCAGAAAGGAAAACAGAAGAGAAGGTAGGGCAAGAGGAAACACAGCCTCAGAAAGTCCAAGTGCCCAAGAAACGAAGGACGGGCCAGATAAAAACAACATAGTAAAATGAAGGGGTAGCTAAGACAAGGAACCAGAAGGGGAAAAAGAACACTACACAACCGACCAAAGAATAACATAAATAGTTAGAGGCCGTGCAAGGGACTTAACCAAGTCCCAATCCATAGGAAACAGGTGGGAATAAAAGACTAGCCACGCAGACAGGAGGAGTGCACAAGAAGATGAAGGTGAAAATAACACCTCCATAGTATACGATCATGGAGGATGATGAAGAAATGATAGCCCGAATGGTCCAGGATTGTCTATCCGGGGATTTTGACAATGTTGTGCACCATAGGGATAGGATTCAAGAGGAGCTAGCAGACATGCGACAATTCCTTAGGCAAATCAGGGAAGTGCAGACAGTAGGAAACAACATGGGAACTAGGCCATCAACACTGTAGAAAGAGGAAATATTGGAGGAATGAGAGCGAGATCCAGTCCATACAATACTATAGCCGAACATAACATTCCATGTCACACCCAGTATGTTGCGCATGGATGAGATTGTGGGGAAGAAACCCCTAAAGGACTTAAGTCGAATCCAACTGGTATTGCCGCGGATACCATCTGGGTCTCTACACAAGTTGCAGGTTAGCGTAAAACAAGAGGTACAACCTTGTGCATGCACAGACTTAGTCGAGTTGTAGCAGGCAACAAAGAAGCAGGACGCACTAGAAATATTATGTGAGCAGGCTAAGTTCGAGACCCAAGAGGAAAGGGAGCGCAGGAATGGATTGGAGAAGAAAGTCACAGGAACATACGAGAAGATTCCAAAGACCGCGCAGACGGATGAAATCACTGTAGTAGAAAAGATTGATCAGATTGTGTAGGTAATTGGTCAATATTAGAAGGAGATCGAGAATCTCTTAGAGCATCTCACACCCACTACTCCACCAACAGTAAAGGAGCAAAAGAAGCAGGAAGCCATAGAGAAGCTACAAGAGATAGAGCGACATGTTAACACATCAACTAACTTGTTTGAGGATGCAGCACAACTTTGGACAAAGATAGAGGAGGATCAGAAAGTCCATAAGTGGGACAAGGAAGAATAAAGGATAATTGCAGCTATCCAGGACCTTAAGCAAAGGCATAAGACAATGTCCATCACGGAGTGCATCAAAGGGGTGAAAGACATGAAGAAACTGCAAGAAGAACTCACCACTGATAAAACACAGAAGAAGGAGTGTCAGGCACAAATGGAGTTGTTTCAAGAGTGGGTAACAAAAGTCCTAGAACAGGAAGAGGAAGCAAGGATAGATATAGCACAGACCTAGGCAGAGTGCGTGGAATATATCAGTGATGAAATTACAGTCCAGATAGTGGACACACTTAAGGAGAAGACAATGCAGGTGCAGACACATGCAACAGAGCTCAAAGAGAAGTTCCAGGCGGTCACCAGGGAGATCAAATAATTGTGTTAGGTGGCTCGCGAAGAGCCACGTGTCAGTGAAGAACAAAATGCGTGCATGCAGGGAAGACCTAATGACACTAGGGTTAGGGTTTTTGTAATATATTGTAAAGGATGAAGATCCATAAATGTATAAATATAGATACTTAAGTATCATAAGGAGTTCGTATTTATACTTAGGTATCATAAGGGGTTGGGAGTATTATTGAGGTTAGCTAGTTATCTATGAGTTGATCCGATATGTAATATTTTGTTGTATGATCTATTTTGGTAAGTTGTTGAGCTAGAGAGGATGAAGGAGGGTAGATATTGAGGGTTAGATCACAGGTTGAGGAGCCTGGTGTGATCTGGTCCACCTCATATAGATCTTACCCAACTGAGAAGAATTGTAATGTGCGTGGCACTGTAGATGTGTAAATACTATAATAAAAGAGCCAAGAGATAGATCTTTGTGGACGTAGCCCAGGAGGGGGTGAACCACGGTAACATCTATGTTATATGATGAATGCATGCATATATTTATTGTCTTTTAGTAGTTATTGTTATGCTTAATGAATGAGTTGCTATATTTCCCGCGTATTCACAAATGGCGGTATATCGTGTTTACCAATTACAATAGTGGTTCAATATTCATTTCTCATATCGCACACTCAATCCTAGGTTGTAAACACATGAGTATTACATCCACCCATTAAATCTATCTCGGGTGAGACTGCACAGAGAATTTTGTGCATTGTGTTGCCTTTTGGTTTACCAGGAGGGTCGATAGTTTTATAGGATTTTTTGGAAACCTGAACAGACATGAACCCTGGGTCAATAATTCTTCATGTCTATCAATAATTCTTCAAATATTTACAATAATTCTATTGGTTGTGTCATCTTCATAAAAAATCAAACATTACACATTGTTGGAATTTGTTTTAGAATGGTCATGGAAAAGGAGAGCACGACAGTGGAGGGGCATGTGTAAAACAAGTACTTCTAAGGTATCATATGAACCCTCATTCTGATCGATTTGAATCCACTAATAAAGTTGTTGAATGGCGCAAAATGGCACTAATCCATGAAAATAATCCGTCAAGGAATGTGCACAGGTGTATGTATATATACATGTTACACATGTACACATGATATTTGTATTCATGTGTTCAAATTTATATGATCTTCAATCATTTTCTTGAGAGATTTCAAGTTAACAAATTCTTGTCTTGTGCAATTTTTTTTGGTATGTTGGAATCAAATATGTAAATAGATCAATCCCATATGAAGCTGGTACAATACACGAGACATGAAAAATGCATTCAGTTAAAAAAAAACAATATCAAAATGTGTTTTCATTTGGTAGAAAAAATGAGTCTTGTTTTTGTTCAGTTTGCATAGAGGACACAGAATCCATAGAGATTTGCAAAAATGAAAATGTGGAATATGTTAAATCTTGGAGACATATGGAACTTAATATAAAAGGGAAAATTCCACTTTCAATCTTAGAGGAGATGGAATCAAATGAAACTTTAGTGTCAGTTGATGGCAATAGATTTTCTGATCTTGTTAGAGAAGGTAATTTTTATGTTTAAATTTTTTCAAATAACTTGTATATGTACTTGTGTGATAATCTAACATGAACTAATTGTTGTCCAACATATCGAATTATTTGCAAGAGATGTCTTTGTCATGGTTGCACCTGTAGAAAAAAATGAAAATGTGAAATATTATTTGATGCAATGCACAAAACAAAAGATGAGGTTATTAGAAGATTTTGATGATAATGGTTTTATATATGAAAGAGGATCCACCCTATTGAAAGAATATGTTTTTCAAGAAACTCATCAAATCGATACTCATGTTCACTTTCAATACTACCAGTCAGATGTCATAAGTTGTCAATATAGTCATTTGGTATGTGCAACACGCATAAAGTTAATATAAGTTCAATCAAGAAAAAAAACAAAAGTTAGAAAATGTAAAATGTCTAAAGCCGATCATGAATGAATAATTGAAGATGGCACACAATTATGATTTATTTAAACTAGTGACAACATGTACATTCCATAATTTATATTTTGCATTGAAAGTACACGTATTTATGAATATCTAGGATTCTAGAATCATTTCCAATTTAGTTTACTTTCATGGTCCATTCAATTAATAAAAGTGATATTTTTTATGAATTATAAAGTTTACCAAGCCTTATTTACAATTTCAGGGAAGAAAATATAGATTGTATCGAGGGAACCTAAAATGACCTATACTTTGGATGATTGTACTTTAATCCTACAAATTATCCATGTCGTATACACAAATCCTTCAATGCATGTAACCAATTTACTACATATAGGATTTGTGTTCATTATTTGCAATGATTGTTCAATGTTTTTTCATATGAAGAGTATAACTTCATATCAAAAGTAGAACCCATTTCCATGTCAATATGAGGGACTATTGATGGCTTAGAAAACTTTTACAGACTCAAAAACTATGATTAACATCCTAATCAAATAATTCAAGGTAATACATATGATTAACATCCTAATTAAAAATTTTAAAGACATATTAAAAAATATCAATTTTAATTATGAAATTGTGAATTTTGATTCCAAAAGTGTTGATAGTAAATTAAATTGTTAAATTTGTGCATTTAGATTTCAATATCTTGAAGAAAATTGAAAACAAAATTGAAATTATGAGCTGCTTGAAAAATGTGTATGATGAACCTAACACTACTTATATTCTACACATTAAACATAGTTTTCATTAATTTTGATTGAAAAAAAATTAACTTGAAAAATAATTTGATTTTATGACTTGATAACAAAAAATGAAAAACAGCCGGTCATCTTCTAAGGCTTGGTTTGCTACATTTAAATTTTCATTTTTTTAATTGAATTTGGAGTATATTCAAAATTTAAAGTAGCGTATGATTAACATCCTAATTAAAAATTAATAGCACTAGTGAATACTTCCATTAATGGTAGATGTCATATTAATGGCACTAGTGAATACTTAAAAGTACATATTTGTATTTCAAATTTTCTTGAACAAGTATATTGAAAGCTTGAAAAGAAAAAAAATAGGATCATAACCCGTTTACTGTTGGACTGTCTTTTCATTGTGAATTTTCAATAAAGAAACTAAGAATTGTGTTGAATTCTATGTCCAAAGGGAGGGGTTTCTAAATCATAGAAGTAAAATGGGTTAACCAAAGATGAAAATAACCAGTTTAGTTCTGTACTTTTACCTCGGTAGTCTAATACTAATTTTTCATCACCATGGACTCAAAATTTCTTTTATTTTTTCACTCTCATAAGAAGCTCTCATATATTTTTAATATGCACTATTGTTTGTTGTTTTTTCCATTCTAATATTATTAGTAGGAGGAAATTGAGAATTATGAAACCTAACTTGAGCAACCCTCTAGTACTAAACCTTCATCTCTGAGTGTCGTTTGGGTTAAGGGGCTCCAAAGTGGGAAACTATAATTTGATGACTTGTTTGACTATTTTCAACCATATTTCCAAATCAAACAAAATTTAAATTATAACTTAGAAACTATAATTTGATAACTACCCAGATCTCCCCTCACTACAGAATCAACTCCACTGTATACATAATCATCTCTACTTCACATAGTACAAATAAAACAAAATTTAAATTAATTTGATAACTATCCATATCTCCCACAACTACACAATCGGCTCCACTGTATACATAATCAACTCTACTTCACATAGTAGAATGATGTTTATAAATAAAATCAAATAAAACATTTTTAATTTCAACACGGTATCATAAAACATAAATTAACCTTTTTTTTTGTAAATAAAGTAGGATCCTTATATTAATAACTACTTATGTCTATACAATACCACCTATTATCCACCTGTTCTACCACAAAATGGAAACCAGAACAAGTGGATTTCATCAAAATCTTATAGTTTGATGCATTGCAACTTAAACAAAATAATATGAACAAAACAATGATAAAAAATTGGTCGCCATGACTATCTAGCTTGCGTCGTGAGGCAGAGATTCTGCCCATATTTGGAGAGGTGAAAAAAACATAAGGAGAGAAAACAAAAAAACCTGGAGGTGTTATTCCCTGTGCGAGATCAGGCTTCCATGGATGTTGTAGGCAGGGACAAAATTTTGGCCACAAGTTGGGCAGTGATTCTACGCTGGAGCATCCGCCAAAGCATCAAACATGATATCCATTCTCTGGCCAAGGATGCACTGAATGTGCAGCTTGTCATCCTTCTTTTGTTGCATTTCAAAAATGATTTGGAGGTGCTTGTCTGAGAGTCTGCTTGGGGAGATTAGAGGTGTCTCTGGCTCTGTTTCCTCTCTTGCGCTCATCGAATGGTCCTCCACCTTCCTTTTGGGAGGCATTTCTTCCTCCACAATGTGGTTTCCTGTGCCAAACACTTGATCCTGTGGATGGATTTTAGGGGGGCCAAGAGGATAATTGAGCAAAGGAGTGCTCTCTTTCGAAGGGGGCACCTCCTCTTCGACCAAGTAGCTACCAGGGATCAAAGGATATATGTGAGGGGGTGACGAGGGAAGTTGAGGCAGCCCCTTGCTATTATTCCTTTCACCATCATAAAAATTGAAATTGTAAGCTATTGACTATTTATTAATGAATAAACAATATATTTCACCATCATAAGCAATATAACAGAAATCAAAGATGAAATAATAAACAATTTATTCCACCATCATAAATAGTATAAGAGAAATCAAAGATGAAACAATAAATTGATATTTTGAGTTCCAAAAATATCAAATATATATATATATATATATATATATATATATATATATATATATATAATGAAAGCTTGAATAGTTACATCGACAAATACATAGGTTCCACATCCATTTTAGGATGATAACAAAAATTAAGACATTTAACTCCAAAATTTCGGGCTCTAAGCCATCACTTTACGATAGATCACTTCATACATGCAATTCATACCTGTAAAATAAAACATTCATCGAATTCAACATTTAAAAATTTACAATAAAATATATCTACAAATTTAAAATAAAATGTACACATGTACCATTTTAGATAAATAAAACAAGTTGTGATTAAAACAAAATTGACATACATACCAAAAGAGTTAAGTCTCATCCTCCAAAATACTCATTTCCACCAAATATAATGTAAACATCTGTAACAATAAAAAACAATAAAAAAACAAATAACAGATATTAGCATATATACTTTAACTAAATATTAAATAAACAATAGGAAATAATAACATACCCAACCAAAGTTCCACAGATTTAAGATTATCGCTCTCTTTTTATTACACTTTCTTGGCACTTTTTTTAAACCAAACTTCAATCACAAAGTTCCAAAACTTCCAAAATAGTTACTCTCCATATTAAGCATACATGATCTAAACAATCTAAAATCTTTAAAAAAATTAAAGAGAAAAATTGTGTTATTGGTTACCAATTTTTGTGTTCAGAGTTAGATAATACCCTAAAAATAAATATAGTTGTGTATGCAGAAAGTTTGAAAAAATATCCATATTAAGTCATTCTTCCAATAAAATACTTATCTCCTTGTGGATAGAGTCACAGATCCTTTAGGTGAAATTCTCATTCCAGGTGACCTTGTTTACTCAGAAGTAAAATACTTATCTCCTGAGAAGTAAAATACTTCTCTCCTCTTCTACAGTGGAATAGATGTTCTCATATAATCAAATTCCCTCAAATACCCTTTCAAATTAAAGGACTCATATTAATCCATTCTTCCAAGAAATTACTTATATCTAAGAAAGTTTACAAATCTCCATTTTAAAAACCATTCTTCCAGAAAATACTTATCTCCTCTTTCTGCAGTGGAATATATGTTCTCATACAATCTTTCATGTACATGAAGAAAACACAAATATGCACATATATTAATTCATTCTTCAAAAACCATTTAAATCTTTCATCTTTGGGATGTATACATCTTACATATAATCAAATTCTCTTTGAAATTTGTCTTCGTCATGATCTAAACATAAGTGAGATCATGCATGTACATAGATTATTTGTAAATCTACTTGAATGTTGGTTTTTGTGGTTAGTAACCAATTTAGTTAAGAGTTTCACAATACCCTGACAAGAAGGAATTCACTTCGTTGTATGCAGAAAACACAAATGTCCATACTACGCCATTCTTGGACAAGAAGGCAGGGAATTCAATCGAAGAAAATTTAGAAACTTCCCCTTTTCTGATGTAGGATAGAGTCTGTTTTCAAATAATGAAATGTTCAAGTTCAAAATTAGGTCTTCATCATGATCTAAACATAAATAAGATTGAATGTACCATTTTAGACAACGATAAGCTTATATAGGGGTTCTATATATTTCAAAATAATTGATCAAAGCATTGAAAATTTATATAGACACTAATTTAGTAACCCTATGAATAGGAAAATGATAAGCTAAAAATTTGAGAAAACAAAAACTTGAAAAAAGTAAAAAATTTAAGCATATTCAACAAAAATAAGCTTGAACACTTTTATATAAAAGGCCCAACATAAAAGCAAATTAAAACTAACTAATGTACAATGAACATGCATTTAAGAATCATCATGAATATACACATCCTTCCTAGGTATGGATGAATCATCTTCAATCCCAATGTCCCACACTCTCTTCTCCACATTTTGTTCAAGCACACTCTTCTCCACATTGCCCTATATAACACATTTCAAAGTTGAAAATTTGAAAATTAAATTTAAATGATTTTAACACATTAAATTGTAGTTTTAAATTTTGAAACATGTAATACCTGTGATGTGCCAACCTAAATATCAATAAATTATACCCACCATACCCTAAGATTCAATAAATTAAATACTTTTTAATACATTCTTCTTTTAAATTAAATATTTAAATGACATTGCAATTTTAATATATAACTAAATTTGCTTTCAACATGCAATGATACCTGCAAACTCCCACCCTCTTCAAACTCTCCCAATGAGAATTGGGACAAGCCTGTCCAAGTAGTAGGAGATGGAATAGGGATCTGTGAACAACACAACTAAGAACTAAATCTAGGATTCAATGTGTTCACATTTATACAAAATCATAAATTTCATGTTGTTGATTTTATTCAAAAGATTGAAGTTTGGACAACTAAAGTGTTCATATGTGGTTATTAGAAAACACATACCTGATTCAACCCATCCAAATTTAAACTTGTGGAATCAACTCCCCTATTTATTGAAGATTCATTTAACATATGTCCAAACTGCAATTAATGACAATAACAACTCAATTATTTCTATAGATACAATGTATCTAGATCTAGAACTAGAAGTAAAATATACTCAAATGCATAAAAAAATTACTAACTATAACACATACCAATCCAATGTGCAGTTCATCATTTTGAATGACCTCCTTCCAACCATTGCGGAAAAATTTTGTATACTCCTTAAGATCTTCTACTGACATGGCATCTAACTCCTTATCTATTTTATAAACAAAAATGGCTTGAGAATTGACTTCCGCTCTTTGACGGTTCAAACAAACATCAACACCATAAAAAATTGATTCCAAATTTTCCCCTATTGCATTCCTAGCCTCTTTGTCAACCTATGATAAATCTTGTAACTCTGAATGTGAGGCAAATTTACCCGTTGGAAGAGATACTAAAGGTTGTGGTGACCTCTGCAATGTCACATTTCAATATGCCCATTTTCAATCATATGTATTTCCTTTACCAACCCCATAATAATTGGATGGTAGGCTAATATAATCAGGGTGTATGTCCATGAAAAAATATGCATAAAAATGTCTACAAAATAATGTGGAACCTCATCATTCCACGACAACTTCCTATATGCTGCCAAAAATATGTTATAAATATGTCCAGCTATGTTGGGGTGCTTAAAATGTCAAAACGATAAAATTGTCAACCGTTGGCCCCATCTTTTGATATGTATCCATAAAGTTTTATAATGAATGCAAAACAATCTTTAAGCTTTGTTTACTCTCCTGAGAGAGATCCAAGCTCCTCAAATTATTTTTCAACCTACTTTTAACACATGAGTATCACTCAAGGGTCATTGCTTTAGTAATCTCTTCTCAGGGAATCTCATCACCAACATCTAAGGGATAAGTGGACGTAGGCATGTAATCCTATGTTTCTTGATAACGCCTCCTAACTCCACCTTCAACCTCTTCACCAACATTAGAATCTTCATTATACCCGCTCTCTCTTTCATTATATTCCCTTGCATTAAACTCATTGTCTACACATACACATTTTAAAGTAATTTCAACATTTAACAACATAATTTAACATAAGAAAAAAAAAAAAAAACATATATAAAACATATATGTATATACACGAAAGTACAAAATCAAAGAAAATTACCAAACATATTTTCTTGTCATGATATATTCCCTACATTCTCCGGTGTTGGAGTATTAATGTGCAACCTATCTAAGAAGGTTTCATCCATAGCACTATTTTGAGCACATTCTCGAGATGACCTATTCATAGAATAATTTGATAATCTCCTCCTCTGACTAAATTGTCGTTGGTCACTCGGAGTCTTAGTCGAAGAAGGGGTTCCTCTTCTTCCTTCATGGGATAGCCTAGAGCATTTGCGAGGAATGTTTGGAGACTCTTGTCTCAACATCTCGCCTCAATATCTATCATTTTAAAATTCATGAATATGAAAGTTCATAAGTTATAGAAACATTAAATGGAAATAATAAATTTATAACATAAGCATTTAAGAATTTATAACAACTTCAAAGCATCGTAAACATATATTGAAAAAACTAGAACAACTATATTTTTTACTAAGATGTTATATATAATAAACATGAAAATATTTAAATATAAAAACAATGTGACATGTAGAAGATCATCTATATCTATACTTAAAACTAAAACAAGAAACAATATTACATGATATGTTGTTTATATCCTCTTAGATGTATGCTCAGAAAAAGATTCAAGGGATCATTGATCAAAACCTTAGGGAAGATCTCATTATGACACCTAGAACAAATTGCGAAGAAGAACTTTTAGGGTAAAATATCAATAGACTAACCAACAACATACACAGGTGGCACTCGTAATAGAAGAGAATGAAAACATACATAGGGTGGAATTAGAAAGGACTAGAAAAAAAATGACGAGGGAAACACCAACAAGGAGAAACAGAATTCCCAAACAACAACCAAGAAGAGATCTGCGGAAAAATGGAAAAGAAAAAAAGAACTATCCTAGAGGGGTCGCAACCACTGAATTAAATAATTAAATAATTTAAACAAATAATATTTTATATCATAAAATATTAATTGTTAAATCATAATAATCAAAAAGAAAAAAACAAGTCAAGAGAGAGGATCCAATGTCAAGGCAACTAAATTTCTTTAGGAAGAAGAAATAACAAAACCAAAAACCCACATAACAATTAAGGGGGGTGTAACTCTGTTACACATTATTTTCGTCATCCCTATGATCATTAATGATGTAAACCTATCTATTGCCTTTAGAGGGGTCACAGTGGCCTGAGTTCCTGAAGAGAGATGGAAGAAGAACTTTTCCTGAGAAAAGAAGTTGCATTTTCCT
>ML782631.1:64661-99340 GCA_009831015.1 Picea engelmannii | reverse complement strand
TGGGAAGTGTTTTCTTCCAGAGAGTGTCCAGCACCAGCTACGGGCTCTGAGACTTCCTGATCCGGCCAGTTGCCGAGACCCAGAAGGGAGGTTAGCACCGATGGAATGTGCGTGTGAAGGTGTATACTCCTGGGCGGAACAGGCATGTGGGGAATGAGGGTCTGGTAGTAGTGGGCGTAAGATGGCATCTTTGGGAAGAATCCTTCCAGATATTTCTGTGTTGTCTTCCCTGTAACCTTAGCCTAGCCTAGGATTCCTTGCCTTGGGGTGGAGCTCGGTCCCAACTCGAGGGTGACCTACTGTTGAGCTGATGAACAGTGTGGTCTAAGGCTGGGAGGTTCGTGGAAGGCCTGCACTTGGTTGGTGATTTCTACAGCTGTTAAAAGATAAGTATATTGAATTATGTTTTAATCATGTTGAGCATGACTGCGTTGTTTATGTATCATGCTTTCCGCTGTGTAAATGAATTAATGATGAATGCTATGGCTTGTTTAATTATAGCAGTACCCATATATTTTACTATGAGTTTTAAGTGTGTTTAATTGTGTTAAATGCATTTGCTTATAAAACCTAGTATGAATTCTGTAAATTCCATGTACAGAACGGTAACTGAGAGGTTTGGAAACCTCGGTAGTGAAAAAGGTACACTACAAATTGGTATCAGAGAAATTGGTACACTACAATAATCAACATGAATTCACTTGCCTCTATTCTTACTAAATCCGGGAGAAAATAAGATATGTGATGGAGATCATCCCAGGGTCTTTCTGGACTGGTCAATTCCTCTATAATTGCCTCATCAGAGGGCAGGACCAATTGTAAAGAATCTTTATTGGTGAGGGAACCTTGAGCCCAAATAGGCTCGAGAATTGGATCTAACTCATGTGTGGGAGTCAGATCAGGGTCAATCGAAGCTTGTTGGACAATACTTTATGTAACTTTCATTGCGTACAAGGGAATGGCCATGCCAGGATTCATTGTTCCTTCCATCGAAGATGATGGGGAAGGAAGATTCCATGGACTGTTAAAGTAAGTCATTCGAAACGACGACACTTGAAAAATTTCAGCCCTAGGCTAGTCGAGGGAAGCCGATATGAACTTGAAATCGCTAGAAGGAGGTGGGTAATCGAAAGTACCCATGAGAGGTGGACACAAACCAACCCCCATGTTGACGACGCTGGGCTGATACCCCCAATGAAGGGTCAGGACTGGAGAAGTACAATTGATCAATAGTTACAATTCGACCCTCATGTGGAAACAACAAGACCCAAAAAACTGTGGAAACCACTTCATGCATTGCATAGTTCCAACTCCTTCCTAACATAAGGTTTTAGTCGAGAGGCACATCAACCACTTCAACTTTGATGCACACAGTCTTCCCTCCTAACTAGATGGGGAAAGAAGGGATGATTCCATGTGGTCTAAAAGAACGACCATTGAAAGCAGTAAGCAGAGTAGGTGACAGAGATAAAACAAGTTTTCCAATGGCCTTCCAACATGCCAACGACATCATGCAAGTCGAGGCACCCTCATCAACCACCGTGCGAAAAATATTATTGGTAAAAGTTTTTATGGTGTAAGCCACTACTATCTGAAATGCAACGTGGTAAGGGAGACGAGGTTTCAAGTTGGTCGTATCAAGCATGATCGTTCCTGGATTACAAGTCTTATCAGAGCCCAAAGCAGACAACATAGCCTTTCGTTGTGAGGGGAAGCTCTAGAGGACCTCCAAAGAAGACATCGCGCAAGGGGTTTGTGAAAAATCCTCCACCACAGAGTAATTTTGGGAGGCCCTCACGTTCGCATTATGGGAGGCTTTCTTGAACGCCTCTTTCGTGATGCGTGTCATTGTTTATCCCATCGTCTTCTTAATCTGGAGAGGAACGGGTGGGTTTGTGGCATCTTTACTCTTTTCGGCAGATTTTGACATTCTGTAGTCATGTGGTCTAGTTTCTGTGTAAGCGTCACCTTTCATCATATAAATGTTCATGGCCGAGGGATTAATAGAAGTCGGAGGGGGTCCCTGAGTGCCCCCATTCGCGCTCAAAGAGACTTGAGTCATATTTTTCCCTTGTGGGAATGGGTTCGTTAACACGACAGACTATTGTTGTGCCAATAAATTCTAGGCCTCTGCAAGATGAGGGCACATGTGAGTGATATGGTCCTCCGTGTAAAGGTTACATGGATAATTCAACTTTCTCTTCTCTGTGTTTCCCCCTCCAGCATTGTTGTTGGGTTTCTTATCCCCGTTACCCTTCTTGTTTAATTTTTTTTTCTTTCCGTTAGGCTTCTGGCTAGCATTCGGGTTCATCGACTGCACACTGTGTACATCCGATGTTTATTTAGCTGGAACAGTCAAACCGGAGATCTGGCTAATCATTGTCTGTTGTATCAAAAATTGTTGCAATTGATTTGATAGTTGATCAATGGACTTTGCTTGTGTTGAACCAACTATGCCATCAACATGCGGTCCATAATTTTGTCTATCCTTGTCAAGGATGGACCATGGTGCATCTGGAAAAATATCATAGAGTAAGCCAGACTGAGAGTATATCAGTTCCAGTTTTTATGCTCTCATTATCATCTCCTCCTCTGAAAACCCTCCCAATGTTGCAATGTCCTTGGATAATTGGGGTACTAAAGACTTCACGAACCACTCCAACACAAAATATGGTGGGACCTATACCTTGATAAAGCTCTTTCGGCACTGCCATTCTCGGATGTGATTCGAGATATGATTGGCCTTAGTCTGCTCTAAGTTGGCCAGCAATTCGATGTCGGCATCGTATCTCACAAGTAGTTGGAAATGGTTTAGAAAAACCATCACCAAATCGCTAAAGTAAGAGTATCTTGAGTGGTCGAGCTCGATGTACCATTTCACGGCACCCCTGATGAGAGTGCGTTGAAACATACGCAATTGTATGGAGTTGTCTCACAATGAATTTGACGAGCACCATAGGTGGAAAGTTATCACGTGATCACCAAGGTCTTCGTCGGGCTTGCCTTTGAATTTCGGAATATCCGAGGGAAACTTAGTCAGCATAGGAGGCCAATGTGGATCATGACAAATCGAGTCATTAAGAAAACTTGAAAATTCTAGAAAATGTAACGTTGCCATAAACGGTAGTTTGGGTTGGGTACTATGTATAGGGAAAAGGGATCCTGGAGTTTGGTTGGCACCAGGTTGGTAAGAAAAGTTGGTTCACTGGCTAGGGTTATGGTAGACACCATGGCCTTGACCAACGTTCGAAAACTATGTTTCCTAGGACATCATCAACTGATTCTTGTAATTGGACGTCGAGGGTTGGGCGAGGATTGCTACTTGCATTGTGTTCCAAAGGTTCTGGAAAGGGTTGCCCCTTGCTAATCCAGTGTGCATAGGTACTGAGCCTTTCCCAGGGTTCCATTAACCATGGAATGGGTTGCGCCCGGTCGACATCCCTAACAAGGGAACTGATCCCTGCCAAGGATTCCAAAGTCCTTGTGAGGAGAAAACTCATGTGTTTTCCTCCTGTGTAGGAATAGTACTCTGCACAGAATTTTGTTGTCCAAAACTAGGGTTTCCCCAGCTGAGACGACAATTGATGAAAAAGCGTTATTAGCAAATGCACCAAACAAAGAGAAAAAAATTGAACCCATCGACGTGGTATAAGAATAAATTCCTAGGCTGCCTTCTTCGAACAAGCTATAGTTCATGTTTGGCCCGACGGGTGGCTAGAAAGCACCAACGAGCGAAGGGGACAGAGGAGGCATATGCCCCCCACCGTAAGGGATGGTGTTATAGGAGGTTGAGGTGCCCCCCATCGACCCTTGCAAGGGAGTGTTCAAGATCCATTCCCCCAGACCCATGGTATGTAGGGTGAAGTAGGTAAGGTCGGAGTTTGTATCAAAGTCGGGCATCCCGTATGAAAATGGAGTGCCCATCGCACTCTGTGTGAACGAAGCAGTGGTTTTCACTGGTAACAAAATTAGACCACTACCTGAAGTAGAGGTGGTCGAGACCATTGTGGTATAGACCGATGAAGGTGGGTTAGGAGGTGGAACACCCCCTGTGGTGGAATCCATAGAGGGAGTGTGAGGACTCCTCGACAAAGTAGCAACATTTTCTTACATAGCTTCTTGCAAGACTATTTGACACTCGTGATTCATTACCCTTTGAGGGACAACTTGTACCAAGATCAACGCCGACAAGTCAGTGATCGGTGGGTTAAACAGCCTGATAACTTCCGCTTCAAGGTCAGAAATAGTAGGTTCCTCTGGATTTGAGTACTCTCCTCTCAGAGCAAGCTCGGGCATAGTTTCCTATGGCCCTATCGCTTCAAATGACCCTTGTTGGTCAATTGTTTGCTGTAATGGTGGTGGCGGTGGCTCCAATGTAACCGGTGGTAGGCCTTGAAGCCTTCACGACAGACATAGCTCTTGATATTTCACTTTGTGAAAATATCAACGACACAATAAGGATTTTACTAACATTTTGAAAAAAAACTCACACTAGAAAAGTTACTACAAGATAAAACAATCAAACCACTATCTAGTCAGAAGAACAATTACGCTAGCCAACACTAGAGAAACTTATCGGTGCAAGTGAAAATCGAACAAGGAAGCACCCTCCGGATATACTCTGCAAAGCGTGGCCCGACGTCTACCCTAGGTACCGCGGTATACCCCCGCAGTCACCTTTATAAGTGTCTATAATAAATGAAACTAAGTTTTCATCTCGTAAACAGTCACCAAGTGGGTACAGTCGATAGTCAGGTGGACCGCAATGAGTAGGATAACAAGTCCAAAACCTATCAAGGGTATCGAGAGCAAGTGGTCTGGAAGACAACTGAGGATCTTGAATGGATTCTAGGTCCACGAAGCTCCGTAGGCAAATGAAACTAACAATATCCCACAAGTACTCAATATGCATTCCCCACTACACTTGGTCAAGCTTTGGAGGAGTTATCTCTGTTACCTTTCCCCACGCGACCTCATGCTTAGCCCCTATGTTAGATAGGGGTCCCGGATTAATTTCACGTCACTGGAATTTTTACACTCGCTAGCTCTGACTCCAATGTTTGTTTATAAGCCTTGAAGAGTTTCCTCTCCAACCTAATTCAAGGCTCTAGCCTAAACTAGTTGATTGACCCTACAAACATAAAGTCTAGTTGATTTTAAATTAGCGTTCATTTAAAATGGCTTGTTTTAACTCAAGGAAATGGTAGTGAAACTAGTAATGTGTATGGGAGATGAAGAAGGAGAAATAAACAAAACTGAAAAAAAAAAAACTTACTTCCAATTAACAATAAAGATTTGCAACTAACTCTTTAAACCAACTTTTCACAACTAACTTTTCTTCAAGATATTTAAAAGGAAGACCTAAAACAAAATTTTCGCTCGACTACGAGCTACTTAATGTTCTAAGAAATCAGTAAAGAACCTAAAATATGAACTCTTTTTCCTAACAAGTAATATAACTAACTCCAACTACTTTACCAAACTAAGAAAAAAAAAAAAATTGAAAATGCTTTAAACAAGAAAAACTTGAAATAAATATTTTTCTCTTTTCTTTAAAGAAAATGAAAGGGGGGGAATAAAAACAAGACAAGACTAAATCTGACCTCTTCCCCATTGTGGATCGTAGGGAGTCACTAAAGACACCAAATAGGCTGATCAAAGACTCAAAGACTCGCCTAAAACCCTTTCGAAGTAAACACAATAAATCTTTAAAAAGACAAGCAAACTGACATCTAACCCAAGCTTTGACTGTAAAAACCAGAGACACTAATATTAATCAAGAAACCTTGAGAAGTAAAGCCTCAATCAGGGAAGAGTTTGAATGCCTCTTCTTAAAAATAGTTACTTGACATAGGTACGCTATTGATACTTAAGTAGCCTGCGTATGTACGCAGGTTGTCTATAAAGAAAGGCATGTATGTATGTATGCTAACCCACAATAGGACACATACACCTCTATATTTATTGAAAAAAAAGAAATGAAATAGACATAATGACACGGCAAGGAGAACAGGTATGGAACCAACAGGTGACCAAAATCCCTTAAAAGACTCAGCAGACTCAACAAGAAACTTAAAATGTATAAAACCAATCAAACACCCAAAAAATCCCATAAAACCCTATAGGCTTCCCGAGTATGTTCGCTAGTTATGCTAGCAATAAAAATCCCCCTATGGCTACACCGGGGTTTACAATATAGGTAGATCAATAACCATTTAAAAGTCTCCTACTTCTCTAACTACCCCAAACCTAACCCAAACTTATGAAAGAAAAGTAAAATGAGAAAGATTCAGTAATTGTACCTTTACTCTGTGTTCGGTGTTGATCCTCTCGTGCTTGATAACTTTGTTGACTGTAAACCTCCTCCCAAAGGTTGGCCTGCATTCAAAGACAGATAAACAAAAAACTACAAGAATACATTTCATACATAAATAAGGCTTAGATGTTAGAATAAAAGCATAAATCAAATGCAAACATTCGACACATCATCTTTTGTGACGGGAAAAGTACTTCTTTTATTGATAATACAATGATTACTTACAACCAGTGTCGGCTAATGCTCCACGAACCTGGTTTAGGCTCCTCTTCACCAAGATCCAAGTGCACTTCCACATATCTTTCTCCTCTCAACCTTCTTCTATGGAAATGGAATGATTTATGATGGAGGGAAAAGGGAAAAATGGGAAATTCTGAGGCAATTCTCACAAGATGACCACAATTTCTTGGGGCAAGGAGGGGATGTGAAACGGGAAGAGTTTCATTGTTCTTATGTCTAGATGTGGAATGAGACCCGAACACCTCCTTTTATATGACAAAAGGATGGTTATTCAGTTGGGTAATGAGCTATAGGCGGTGGATTAGTTGGGAAACTACCCAATAACCCATAATCTCATCAAATTACTTGCAACTTTTTAATTTTTGCAACTTTTGCAAGTATATGCAGGTTGTAGTGGTGCAACATGCATACGTATGTGGGCTATAGTGGTGCAAAAAGCATATGTATGTGTGAAGTATTGGTGTAGGGCATGCACATCTTCAAACAATGAGTTTTTAAGAAGAGAAACGCAGTGATCGCTTGGAAAAAATAGCAAGAAAGAGGGCCAAAGGCCAAGTATGCATATGTGGAGAAATTTAGGGTTATAACAGGGACATGCCTGAATTTGGGTATGCCCCTGTACATGGACATGGATAGAATATTCTAACTCAAATTCAATCTAAACTAAACTAAACTCTACAGGGACATAACTCAATCTAAACTAATTTAAACAAATTCTAACTCTAACAAAAAACTCTAATTAATTTAAACTAACTCTAACTCTAACAAAACTAATATTAAATGGACATATGTGTAATATGTGTAATAATATTAATATGTGATATTGTAATATGTGATTTAGTAGTCAGCCCTGTCCCTGTACATGGACAGGGCCGAATTCGTCCCTTTCCATGTACAGGGACAAGCCCAAATTCTATCACTTTTGTTGTTGCAATCTAGCATAATTGAAATCCTCTATATCTCAAAAATACAAATAACATGCATATCCATTAAATATTCAAAAAAAATTATCACTTTTATTATTACAATCTACTATAATTGAAATTCTTTCATGCACATCCATTAAATATTCAAGGAAATGTGACATAAATAATCAAAAAAATTGAACAGACATTGTCCATTTAATTTTATGTATAAACTAAGATTGACACTCTACAAATCGAAATTCCATTCATGAAAAATTTATTATTGGTTTTCTTTCCATTTATTATATATTTAACGTCACATTGTGACTCTATATTAATTTGGGGGTGGGGCTAATATTAGAGAAAATGTATATTGTTCCATGTCCATGTACAGGGACATGCCCGAATTCAGGCCTATAACTATACATGGATAGGGACAGAATATTCTAACTCAAATTCCATCTAAACTAAACTAAACTAAACTCTATAGGGACAGAATTCAATCTAAACTAATTTAAACAAATTTAAATTAATTTAAACAAATCCGAGATCTAACAAAAAAACTCGAATTAATTTAAACTAACTCTAACTCTAACAAAACTAACATTAAATGTAAATATGTTTAATAATATTAATATGTGATATTGTAATATGTGATGTCGTAACTGGGCATGTCCCTGTACATGGACAGGTCCGAATTCATCCCTGTCAAATTAAACTAATTTAAACAAATTTAAATTAAATTAATCAAATTCTAACTCTAACAAAACTAAAGCTAACTAATTTAAATTAAATCTACATCTAACTAAATATATCTCTAACCTAGACCAACGTAGCTCTAATGCAAGCACCAATGTTTGCAGCTCCAACGCAGCAAGCACCAATGTTTGCAGCTCCAACACAGCAAGCACCAACATTCACAACTCCAATGCAAGACCAATGTTAGCAGCACCAACGTCCAATATCCCCTATCAATATCAACAGTTCGGGAAAAATACGAGCTAAGTGATGTGCGGGTTATATATAAACCATTTGTTCGGCCGAAGTGTTCCTTCAACCGAAAGAGTCTTTTGGCCAAAACAATCTTTCAGCCGAAAAAAGGTTCGGCTGAAAAGATTTACCGGAAAAAAAAATTGTTTGGCTAAGATGGTAGAAGACAGTCGAGGCTATTGTGCCAGTACTGTTTGATTTGACATCCAATGTTTCAGCCAAAAAAAGGATTCTTTCAGCCTAAAGAATGTTAGTAGGAATTTTGGAAGCCCAATTATCACAAAAGTGTTACCCAACTTCGTGATTTTACCATGTGCTCGTTGAGTCTGAGTCTAGGTCGATCATAGGTTGAATTGTGTTTAGATTTCAACATAGTATATTCACCATGGATGAACTACCGCGCTAGTCCCATTGGTTATGAGGAATTGAGCCTATTATAGAGGCACAACACCCTCTAAAGCGACAGGACAAAACTTACAAGGAATTCTAAGGATCTTATCTTTGGTTTGATGAGACTGGTTTGGTCTAAGTGGAGGTGGTAGAAGAATGACCTCCACCAAATTTTAACCTTCCTTTGATTGAGAGAGACACCCCTATACTCTTTTAAGTAATATATATATCCAGTGAGCCATTTTTATTTGTTTAGTTATCCTCCCACCATGTATGAACCAATTGTTTCGTCTAGCATGGCTCAGCCTACACGCTCATCCTCAAGTGAGACTAGGGGCATCCCGATAATGTCCACATTACCACCCCTTAGCTCCATTATACGGATACCATCCATACCATTTTCTATTGGTCCCTCAATCTATGGGATGTCATATATGTCATCATTTACATCCATCAATACACCTAGCATCCCTACACATATCCCTTCTACATCATTTCCCACTTCGAGATTCATTTCCAGTGGGGGCTCAAGATTTGGCTTCAACATGGGAAGTGGAGTTCCTTCCACCTTCACCAATCCTATGAGTGGTGTGACATCATCATGTGTGGGTGTACCTTTTGGATGGAATATGTCTAGTGGTTTTTGGGTTGTCCCTAGTCAACCTAGGGGCAATATTACTTTTGGAGGGTTTAACTTTCAATGGGGTAGCACACCTTTCCCTGGGGGCACATCCCTTGGGTGAAACTAGGGTTTTCCTTTTGTTTCCACATCTGGTCCTAGGGGTTTATTCCTTGGGACTAACTTTGGGAATATCTTTCCTGGATGGTCCACATTTCCCCTTGGGGGAAACCCCTTTGGGGGAATTTTTGGTTGTTGGAGTAGTCATGCTCCTGGAGGTGCCACCATCCATGGGGGAACCCACTCTCCAATGACCCCTAAACCTTCAAAAATTACAAATATAGGGGGAACAAAAGGTCCATCTAGGACAACAGATAATTAACCTCCCTCCTAGTCTTCATTTTCACCATTTCCTTTCCTTGAAAATATATACTTGATGGATTTTTCACATTTAACAAATGACCCTATTTCCCATGACCCAAGATGGTCGGAAAATCCTTCCGAGTTTCCATAAAATATTCCAAAATTTGATGGAAATCCAGGACATGACCCCTCCAGTCACATCATGACATACCACCCATTTCTAGAGATGTATCTATGGCCTAGGTGGCCCCCAAGGAGCAGGCCATTTTGTGTGCCCAACACTTGGACTTGATCTATTCTCAGTTAGGTACACTTTATGACATTATCCCAAATTCTCCTAGGCCATCGATAGATCCAAGGAAGCCAAACCTAGGACCCCATGCTAATCATGTGGTCGACTTTGTTTCACATGCCTCTATGAACCAGTTAGTTGATCATATGGGTCAAATTTCCATTAAGTCACACATGTTATCTTCTCATACTACTGCTCAAACTTTTGTGGTCCCTACTCAGACCTCCGAGGTAATTTCGATGCAGTCCATGCAACCAAAGAATCCTCGGCAACCTGGAGGAAAGGAAAAGAGGAACAAGAAAACTAATTCCAACAATGAAAAAGGGACTTCCTCTACCCAAAGCAGTCAGGAGGGAGGCACTAAGGAAAAAAGGAAGAGTCGGGTTCCCTGCATTGTTTGTGGGACCACCCTACTCACTAGTTCCCTCAGAAGGATGAGGTCCATATATTTTTGGCACAAAAATGGGCCCTCCAACAACCTATTGTCTTAACCCATCCTTTTCCCCCTCAACCTAAAAATATGGCTGCCACAAATCCTTCCCCTTTGCAAAGGTACATGGAAGGTACCCCTCATCACGATGGGTCTTCCTCAAATGATTCTATGTCCATATGTGAACACATGGTGAACTTGTACACTCGAGCCAAGAACTATGGCATTTCTGAGCCTTCCCATGCTTCCACAGAAGCAACATTTTCATCCCAACCTAGTGGACCTATTTAGATAGAGAAGAAATATTTTGACACACCACTTTTCCCCCCGAAGGTATTCTTCGACGTATGACACATAATCCTAACATACAGGCTGCCCACAACTACAGTATTGTGGAAGAATTATCACAGGCACCATGTGTCATGTTGGTGCTTAAAGTTCTCCAAAGCTTCCCAATGCAGCATAAAGTCTTCCTATATATCGTAGGAGGGTTTAAACCCTCATAGTCGAGTTTGATGACCTATTATTCATCTCAGGTTACTCATAGGATCTCCCATCAAGCATCCTTCCATATTAAAGTGTGAATGATGGCCAAAAACATATTTCGAATAGTAGTTGATGAAGGAGCCTCAACTTGTATCATGTTTATATCTTGTTGGAAAGCTATTGGATCCCCTAAACTTGATACACCTGCAACATTATTGAAAGAATTCAACATACACATGTTCCAACCCCATGGAATCATCACTTCCTTACCCATCAAGTTATGTCAAAAGACTATCTTTGTTTCCATATAGGCCATCGACACACCACTTGAGTACAATTTGCTACTCAGTCGTACTTTTTTCTACGAGATGAATGTAGTTGTCTTATCATTATTTAGGGTCCTACGCTTCCCTCACCAAGGGAAAATGGTTACGATCGATCAAATCACATTATGTACCCCATACCTTGGATTTAATGTGAGGTCAAACATACCATTTTTCTATGATACTCAGTAGTATTATCTGAATATTGGTGCAGGGATGTTCAAAGATCCTTCATTAATGGAAAATTTTCCTCTTCCCCCACCATCTCCCACTGCAACTATTTATGTTATCAACATTATATCCTCATATACCAGTGGATCCCTTGGGTCTGCCAATCCTTGGGTGGTACCTCATCCCGAGGATGGTTATTCATATGGATCATCCATTCCGCTTATCCTAGTAGAGATGGTCGATCCAAAAATCCTATCAATGTCAATTGATACTATTCAACGCCTCCATCCTCATATGGAGTTTGATCATCCTACTCTTCCCATACGGGTTGTTGACTCTCCAAGTTCACATGATTTCCTAGATACTTATTTTCCTTCAGAAGAGGTCATCCTAGAATTCATGTATTCCCTAGATAAGCCCATGGATGAGGTGATGCATCGATCATGTTTTCCTCCTTTGGAATTGATGAGAGTCTACACATTGAAGGGCCCATCCGGGGACGAACCCTTACTTCTTCCAGTTCGTTAAATAAATGAAGAGTAAATTACTGAAGGTGAGTTATATCGAGCATGTGTTACCCTCCTCGAGCTCATTAAACTAAAAAGAGGTACTCATCTATCTGGATGGTGGAAAAATTGAAGGACGTGGGTCGAGTTTCTTGAGATCTTTTAAGGCAACTCTTATGGTCGCCATTAAACATGACACTTGTTTTCACCTCATCATACACTTGGATAATACATTAGCCTCCACACTGAACCAATCCTATCATTCTTTATACTCCTTTGGCCCATCCAAAGAATTCCCCAGCACTCACTGCATTATGTTTTGGTCCACTCTGAGTCTATGTTGCCAAGTCTTATGTCATGCCTCAATGTTTAAGGGAAATCTTCATCTCAAAATTTAGCCATATACAATGTTACCAGTTCCCATACCCATGTTATTCCATTTTTATCTACTATATCTTATCACTTTCCTGTGACGAGTTTCATGTCGATTGATGGGGGATACATCAATGCCCTCCTTCGGCGAGTCCTTTCCTCCTGACTTCAACAAATTATATGGGAAATTAACTTAGGAACACATCAATACCTTGGGATATGCATGCCTCAATGACATATATCCTCACATTTAGAAGTGGTTATGCATTAATGACCCTTGACCTACTGATTCCATGAGTGTTCGACTTCAACTCATTATTCACATTCGTTGGATTGTACTTTAAAGTAACTTGATAATCATCGACATCGATGGTTATTTCTCTCGCACTTGTTAACAGTGTACCTTAATGACCAGTAATCAAGTGGTTTATGTCATGTTCGACATCAAATCATCTATTCACATGGATAGAATCGTATTGTTATAGGATCGAGACGAAGACCTTGGGTTGAGTATTCATCTACATATACACTTTACCCAAGTTGCAATGGAGATTCTTTTACTGATACATATTCTAACATAGATATACTTTGTATTGGTCTGTGGCTATGTTCTTATCACATAGTAGCTCCACTGTGTATTATTTTGTGTCTATGATCAAGTCAGGTCATAGAGGGATGGATCCACATTGTATCTTTGGTGGCCATCTCCTTAGTCAATATCATCATGGATCTCTAGTGTATTTATTGGTGGCCATGCTTTGAGTCATTTGTATTCAGAGCATAGATATACCTGCCTCGAGGATGGAACGCATATTAACATTGTTTGATGTTTGTCTTTCTACCAAGTTCTCCAACCCCATACCCTTTCTTTGAAGAATCTACAAAGTGTTTCAGCCATCAACATTCCTTTACTGACTTCACACTTTTGGGGGGAATTTGTTACACATCAAAATTCCTCACTTCGATAGTGTCGCAAGTTTCGTAGTTTCATTGTCACAAGTGTCACAAGTATCACACTTTTATTGTCACAAGTTTCATAAGTGTCACATTCACTTTTCCTAAGTGTCGCATCTCGAACGACACCATGAAAACACTTTCTACAACCCCTAAAACATATTAGAAGAAAAATCCTCATCATCTGATAGTCAGAAAAAGTATTTTTACTAGGAATTTCTCATCTTGGTGACTCTTTGAAAGATCAATGCTCCCATGCTCCTACATAGGGAGCGCTAGTTCTCCTTTTCCAAATCAAGGGGAGCGTTGCAGTGCTCTGTTGTCCATTTTAAGGGAGCGTTGAGTTGGTTGATGGAATCTTGGAGGAAATCCCACTTTCATCTAAAGACAACTATTGATGGATTGTGTTAGTTTGGTTTGAATCTAACTCTAGGGATGAATCTAAGGAAGATATAACAACTATTGGAGCCATATCCTCAAATAATTCCAAATATACCCAACGTAGTTGAACCTCTCAAAGCCTATAAATGGAGGCATTTCCATGGTGAAAAGGAGGAGAAAATCAACAAAGTATTGTTACTTTGATTGTGGATATTTCGAGCAAGGGTTGGATGAAGAGGACTTGCGGAGGTTGTTGCAATAGCATCTGAAGATTGTAAGTTTCATTTTGAAGTTCTCATTAATATACTTGGCCTATTTCCTTCAAGTATGTGTTTACATGTGTTTGTCTATGATTGTCTTAATCTTCCTAGATCGATTGATTTTGTTTAATCCATTGGAGTAGGAGATAGTCATTTGTTTCTTATTTTCTATTGCAGGTATTGTTTGGAGCTCATGGATTGGAACATCTTGGACAAAATTCGTGAAAGAGGTACATCATACTTCCCCTCCTCTCTTTTTATATGGATAAAATGAATCTATAGGAATGGTAGTGTCCAAATGTAATTTTTTGTCTTGGTAGAGGGGTCTGTAATCCAAGGGAAAGTTCACTTATCCACAGGGGAATATTTCTATAAAAAAGGGGAGCAGTTCTAGGTTGCAGCAAGGTGAAGCAATTGGGTGTGTTGGATGATGTGGGGTGATCTATAGCAGCTTCGAAGTGGGTAATTGGTTGGGAACATTTCCATCATGATTTCTTTGTGTCGTTCATTATAGAGAACAATAGTTGAGTTGAGTTGGGTTGTTGGACGAATGAGTTTACCATAGCCTTCAGACGAGGTGACTTTTTACAGAGTTATAACATTCGGTTAACAACAACATGACTTGACAGTTGGTCAGTGGATGGATGGTTCCTTGAAGAAAAAAGAAGTCAAAGTGGAGATGTGGAAAGGAATTGGAGATGAGTTCGGTCGGTTGCATGTGAGGTTTGGTACTTAGACAAATTTATGAAGTGAACGGATGGACTCAACCTTGTATCATAGTGAAGGTATTGTAGATTTGTGGAGCTACAGATGGTGAGTGAGGAGATTGCATGCAGAGAGTTGGTTACTTGGGAAAGTGAAGGTACAAAACAATAGACTTAGAACACGGTTGCAGTGAATGATGTCATTGAGAAAGGTATGGTTGGATTGAATTCTTTCATTTTCTAAGTGGTTGGATTAATTCAACCCACATCTCTTGTCCATGTCCCCTTAGAAGTTGGCATCACATTTTCTTATTAAAGCATTGAAATACAATTTGCATATTACATTGCTTTGGTAGTAACCACACATTATATCTACATAAGCATTAATTAAATCGGGAATTATAGTGGGGATGTTACAGGCACCATTTCATTTCTAGCTTTCATGTTTTAGTATTTAGCAAGATACTTATTTTTATAGGCATTGTGAGGGACATGGAATATGTTTTTTCTAGTTATTGGTTGTCTAATGTTTTTCCTATTTGAGAAAATCTTGAATCTAAACATAAGTTGTGTTGGGTTGGTTTCCTTTTATGGCAAACTAGGTGTCAGCTAAAACATTGTTTTCATGTAAATTTTGATACCAGGTAATACAATCTTCTGACTTACAAAAAAAAAACAATCTCAATCATTTTAAAGAAAAATCACTCTAAGCTAATATTTTTACTTTCATAGTTTATAATAAAATTATTAAAAACAAGTCAATGAGCATCCTATGTTCATTGGTATTAAGGTGCTTCATGATGACTACTCAAATCCTATGTTTATGATGATTACTTAAATAGTTTCCAATTTTGTAGATTTCTACATTGTTAATCATAATGTATGAGTTTAATGTTTTTTGAAACATCCAACATTTCGAGTAGACACTCAAATAGTTGTTTAGCAGTTCTTCTACAAAAATCGTCTTCATATATACATATAAAGTTGTTAGGACATTAATGAATTATTGGACTCATTATGTATGATGTGTGATATAGAAAAAAACATAAATTTAACTCTGAATATTATCCAATAAACATAGATACAAGTATAATAGTATGCTTATAAATTCATTTTAATTTTGAATATATATATATATATATATATATATATATATATATATATATATATATATATATATATATATATATATATATATATTATTTAATAAATATTTAAAAAAATAAATAAATAAAGTAAAACCAAATTCAATATATATTAATATTTATAAAAAAAATAGTATTAAATTAATATAAATGATATTTATTGTTTTAATAATATAGGATATTTGAGATTATTAGGTGAATATATATAGTTAATGTAAGAGTTTAAATTGTTCAAATTGATATTAATTTTATATTAAAAAATAATAATATATTTATAAGTGTTAAAAGAAAAAATAATTTTTTGTGGTGTAAATTTTTTATCATTTAAAATGGAATTAGGTTAGTTATAATTTTACTCAATTTAGTAAAACTTAAAATTTATTTTTTTATTAACATTAACTAAAAGATAAAAATTATAAACATTATAAAATAAGAATTATTTCTTATGAGCTCTATAGTGAAATTGTGAACTCCCAAAACTTAGTGACATGAAAGAGTCTATCACCTTTGTGACACTAGCGGGGTTGAAGATGAAAAGCACTTTCTCTTAGAATGCCGAGCATATAGCCAGATTAGATCTCAATTTCAAAATATTTGTCACGCTACCAACCTTCGTGGCCTTTTAAATAAGCCAAACTATGGTGATCTCGGAAAACTTCTCTTAACATTTTTCGAGCACAAAAATAAAATTGTAAAGATTTCCAAGTAATTCCTTACCTTCTTAAGGTCCAGTAGACTAATTAGATCTCAGTGGACATTAATCACTATCATAGTGAATATGTAAAAATGCATTTTTAATATATTTACATTGTAACAATATTTCTATGTAATACTTTATTTATATCTAAATCTCATATCATTTTATTTTTTATGCAATAATTTTTATATTAAATCTTTCTCTTCCAATGATATACATTAATTAACGATAAAGTGTACTGTTAAGACACTCTTTACAATGTTGTTGGTTCAAACCTCACCTAACCATTATGATCTCACCTAACCATTATGATGTGCTTGAAATATAGTAAATAAAAAAAAAAAATCAAATTTTATTTTATTTAAATTCAAAATATTTTTTATAATTTCAAAGTTTATGATAAAAATCCTCAAAATGAACATGTAGCAATGCTCATTGGCCTTTCTAGTGGTTCTCCTACACAAACCTTCATAGATGTCTAAATTGATGGGACATTGATGCATTGTTGGTTCATTATGGTAATCTTATAACACGTGTGATATAGGGAAAGGTCATGATGACTCCATTTCAGTGGTAATCAAAATCATCTCATGACTATAATTGTTTTCCCTATATCACGTGTCATATTGGATTATCACAATGAACTCAATAATTCATCAATGTCCCATCAACTTTAGACATCTACGAAGGAAAAAGTTCACTTCACCAACTCAAGTGGTTGAAAATGTGGACATGTTTACCACGTTGAAAATGTGGACATGTTTACCACATTGTGATGTATTACTCTAATCCTTATAGGGAGCATGAACACTGAGAAGGTGTGGTTGTAAATAGAAACATATATTATTCATTTAAGTAAAACTTTTTTATATCGTCATAATATAAACACGTATTGTTTAATTAAAAATAATAATATGTTTTCATATTTACTAAGGAAAAACTAATAAATAACAGTACTTATCAACATTTACATCGTTTGTTATTCACACAGGGAAATATATTTATCACTTTATTATAAAGTTGTTCTAATAAAATGTCATGATTGATATTGGCCATTTTGTCATGTGGAAGGCAATTTGAAATTGACTTACCCAATGACCTTTGAGATTAGTTGCATGTATTTATAATGTGATGCCGAATAACTTTCAATATATTGACCACTTGCATCGTAATCTCCTTGAACAAATAAAACTTTTACATCTCAACATATACGATTCTTGGGTTAAAAATGTCCTCAAAGGAAAATATGTTGGCTCACCTTCAACCATCTAAACTGAAAACATGTCGGGTGACCTTTCACCATCTAAGTTGAAAGATTCAAAATAAAGAATCTACCCGAATGATTGCATTTCTAGAATTTTATAAGAAGCACATTTCAAACCCCAATAAATATTCTCAACTATTTTTTTTTTCACAGTAAATTTCACATTATATTTATATTGAAAAATATAATGTCTTCTTAGCAGTCATTACATCAAAAGATCCTTTTGTATTTAATGATTAATCCAAACAAAATTATACGGGATTTTTTCAAATTTCTCACAATACTTTTGTCTTCTCTTAAGAGTCCAAAAAAACATTTGTCAAGAAGATAAGAGTCTTTTGAACATAGATGTAGGTTGCACTTATGGAGACACCCAACTATAACAAAAAACATAATATGTAAACTCCCCCTGAAGACAACTAAAACAGCTTTAAAAACATAGTAGGGCCCTCATGACTGCCTTCCCAAAGATTGTAAGCTATGCTTCCTGGATGTTTTTGAGGAACATGTTTTGATAATCTATCTGCCTCTTGGTTCTCTTCTCAATAAATATGAGCAAAGGATATAGTCTTGAAGCACTTGAGGAGCTCATAAATCCTATCCTTCCAACAGTCTAAAGTAACAACATGTAAAGCGCCTTTCTTGTTTAGCCAATCAATGACTATTTTGGAGTCCCCTAGAACAAAAAAAATTGTAATGGAAAGCCTAGAGGCCAGGGTTAGAGAGGCCCAAACTCCCAAAATTTCAGCCCTAGTATTAGTTCCATTACCACAATTTAAAGTCCGTCTATAAGTTGCGTGATCATTGATATTTAACACTCCACCTGCACCACTTTGATCTCAATTTGTTGGGTTGCCCCATCAAACCACCTGATGATTTTATCTCTAGGAATTGAAAATGATGAAAATCTGGGAAGATGATCTTTTTCCTTATTCTCGGGTCTTCCCACCGCTCCTAAAGATTGGTAAACTATCTTCTGAGTAGAGGGAGTCCCTGCGTCGAATATAGTCTTGTTTCGATCTAGCCAAATAAACTAACAAATATAGGCTGGAAAAGTTAGGTATGTAAAATTATGAAAATACCAATTTTCAAAGCACTCGCTCACTGTTGATCCATTACAGCCTATAGAGAGATTTAGAGCAAGTTTTATTCTTTCCCAAACTGAAATAGTGAAAGGACGGTTTACAAAAAGATGTTTACTAGTTTCCCTCTTGCCTTTGCAGATATGGCAGATACCTGGCCCCACACATCCTCTTTTTTGTATATTTTTCCAAGTGAGAATTTTATTTTCTATAGCAAGCCAGACAAAAAGTTTGTTTTTTTGTGGACAGTCCCAACTCCAAAGTTTTTTCCTCCAGCCACCAATTTTATTTTTCCATAGTTTTGAAGCTAGGTACAAACATTTTTTACTGTGAGCTTCCCTGAATTACCACCACCCGTCCACTTTAATTCATCCGGCCTATCAAGAAGTTGTACCCCTGATCCAATCAGATTTCTTCTGAACTTCTCCCATTATGCAGCTAGATCACCTTCCAGCCCAAAATCTACATTGTCTAACCAAATAGAGCATATCGTGCCCTGGCGGAGAGATCGTCTCGCTTGATACAGGAAGTATATCTTTCTTTGATTGAGTAAAAGAACCAAATCTTTAGACAAAATGGAGTCCTTTCCCATGCCCAGAATCACATCCTTCCCAAGTATTATGGAGTGTCTTGAACCCGGACTCCAGGCTAACCAATGTAGGACCAGAGGTAAAGAATTAAGAATATTTTTCCAAGTCTGGGATCCTTGAGACGTAACAGAAGAAGTCGATCTCAAGCAAGTCGTCACAGACCCATGGGGAAGGTACTTATCCTTTATAACACGATGCCAAATGTCGTTCTTCAATAGGACTCTCCAAAGAGTATTAGTCGCCAGGGCCCTATAGAAGCAAAATATATTTCTCAAACCCCAACCTCCATATTTTGTTGGCCTCGTTATTGTCTCCCATCTACATAAATGATAGCTCTGCTTCTGCTTGTTGCCTGACCATAGGAAGGAGAAAACCAATTGGTGAATCTGATTTAGAACTGTAGTTGGGATATGATCCATAGCCATCCAATAGACTGGACAACTCTCTAAAACTACTTTTATCAGCACATAACGACCACCCAGGGATAGCCACTGATTGCACCAGTGGCTTATCCGTTTCTCAAATTTTGAGATGAGCCACTGCCAATCCTCAACCTTGTATCTTTCAGGTTTTAAGAAGAATCCCAAATATCTAAAAACTTCCAATAGATCAATAAAGTTGTAATGAAATAAATATTTTAAGGATTCTAGAGTGTCCTGATGAACTCTGAAGTGGAGGAAAGAGGATTTTTGAACATTTATCATCAAAGTCGTCGCGCTACAAAAAACATTAAGAATTTTATTAATTTCCTCCCACTCTGTGACTGAATCTTTTGTCATTATTAGAACATCATCCACGAAGAAAAGGTGCAAGATATTTATTAATCTGGAAACCTTTATCCTAGACAACTTTCCTTTTTCTTGTCCTTTTTTTAGAGAAAGGTTAAGTCCTTCCATCACAAGAATGAACAGAAGTGGCAACAATGGACAAACCTGTGTTAGCCAGCTACCACTCTGGAAGAACTTAGTCGACTCTCCATTGATCAAAATGGAATATGTTGCGGAGGTTACACAACCCATTATCCAATTTGTAGTGGGAAGACCGAAACCACATTGAATAAGAGTTAATCGCAGGAAATCCCAGTTTGTGCAATCATAGGCCTTTTTTAAATCTAGCTTCAAAATAATTGCTTGAAGTTTTTTAACCTTTATATTGTACAAACACTCTTGTGTAGTGCCAATAGAATATAATATATGTCTCCCCTTTAGAAAGCCCAATTGTTCCTCAAATAAAGTGCGGTAAAGTATAGGCCTGATTATTCTTGCTATAATTTTTGCAATGATCTTATAACACAAGTTGCACAGAGCAATTGGACATAAATCGTTAAAAGTGTTGGGGTTGTTTAATTTTGGAATCAATGCTATGAAAGTCGAATTAATCGGTCTGATTACCTCACCTCTAAGCCTTGCTTCCTCCAGAACATCAAGCAAGTCCTTCCCAACCAACTCGTAGAAATGTAAAAATAATTCAACAGTCCACCCGTCCAACCGAGGATTTTTTTCCTTTGAAAAACCTTTTAGAACCTCAAGGATTTCCTCAGTGGAGCACGACTTTTCAAGATTTACGACTTCTTCCTCCATAACTAATCTTGGAAACAATCTTACTGTAGCTATTTTTTCCTCAATATAATTATGTCTTGTATCTTGAAAGAAAGAGTTGAAGAATCTAGACACTTCTTCCTTTAAAGCCTCCTAACATGTATGAACTAGACCAACTTCATCCATTATCTCCCATATATGCCTTTTGTTACTTATGTAGCTAGCAAAATGATGGAAGAATTATGTATTCTTATCTCCAGTTTTGATCCAAATACCCTTTCTCTTTTGACGCCATCGCTCTTCCTCATCTAGCAGAAGTTTTTTATGCTCAACCTCTAGAACCATTAGACGATGTTCAAATACTGTGTTATACAATCCCTGAGCCTTTTGTTTGTAGCGAACGACTAGTTCTTCTTCAAGCTTATCTAGAGCTAATTGTTCTTGTAAACATTTTCCTTTTGACCAAGACTTAACCTGATTCTTGAGATGTAGAAGCTTCCCTACTAATCTCATGTGTGCTCTCATTTCTTGTTGTAACTGGTAATCGTTCCACACTTCACGAACCAAAGTGGAAAAAGAATCTTGGCGCAACCATCCTAGATTTAGTTTGAAAGGGTGTGCAACCACCGGCATACCAATACCCAATTGAAGTAGGACTGGAGCATGATCATAAATATAAGGGTATTCCACCCATGACCTATATATCGCCGAAGACAAGATAAGATCCTCCGAGACATAGATTATGTCTAGCCTTTTTGTGATTCCTTCAACTCCAGCTCTACCATTACGCCACGTAGGAACCACCTCAGCGGGGGAGACATCGACAAGATTATTTCTTTTAAAAATTTCTTTGAAAAGGACCACCAATGGGTCTACCAAGGCTGTGGCACCCCAAACCTCCTCTGAATTGATTTTAAAATTCATATCCCTAGCAACTATCAGATCACCATGTGCTAAAAAGCCCCTTCCATCCACTTTTTCCCAGAATTTCTTTCGATCTGTACATGGGCCATAAACATTTACGAAAGAGATCCTCCTTTTATTAGCTAAACTAGAACCTGGCAAAAAAATACCATCGCAACTTAGGAATGGCACTAAGTAAAAAAATTTAGGATCCCAAGACACCAGAAGTCCTCCTAAATTCTCCACAGAACTAACAACACAAATCATCCACTCGGGACGAAGCTTGAACATGAATTGTCTGGCCTTCTCCTCGGCCACCAAAGTCTCTTGTAGAAAAATAATATCAGGAAAAGTTTTTGATATAAGTCTACACAGGGAGGCCACTTTTAGGGGTCCTCCTACCCCTCTAATATTAAGAGAGAGGAGGATCATGACTTAGCCCTTGCAAGAGATTTCATGCCTCTAAGTGCCCCCTATTCAATGTTTGATGAAAGTTGGTTAGCAAAAAAGGAAATGTTAATCCCTGCCTTCTTGCGGGCACTCCTAGTTTTGATAGGAGAGAATTCATACCCCAAGCCCCGCAACCATGCAACGTATTTCCCAGTATCCTCCCCATCACAGTTGGGTTCCCCAAGAGCTCCACTAGGATCTGCTCTATTCACATCTTCCTTCCCCAAGTAGGTCGGAATCAGAATGGGGTTATAAGCCTCTCTATAGGTAGGTACCAAAGTCGAAATCATCATATCCAATGAGTGGTCACTAGAATCGGGTTCTTTGTAACTTGGGACAGTGTTTGAATCTTCCACAATCAAAAGGATGGGTTGTTCCCTAGAACCCATCTCTTGGGTAGTAACATTCACATGTGAAGGATCAATACGAACTTCAACAGATGTTGAAACCTCTGGAAAAGTCTCATAAACCTTACCCTTATCGGCCACAGGCGAGGGAGTCAATTCTGGAAGGAAAATACTATCTAAATGGTCTCTTTCCCAAACAAATAAGGTAAAATAAAGAGAAGGGAAATAATGTTTTAGCTTACCAATTAAGGTGGGGTCTGGAGTTTTTGGACTTCCCTCTACCCTCACAATAGAAAAATCCCCCAGCTCTTGTGAGTCCACCCCAGAAGTGTAATAGTCATTTGGTAGGTCCTCTAAGGAGTCCTCCTCAACCAGAGCCCCAAAAACTTGATGACATTCCTTTCGCAGGTGTCATGTTTTCCTACAGAGTGTACAACAAAAATGAATAGCCAAGTAGTCCAATCTTTGTACGAGAATGTATCCCCGCCAATATATTTTGAGTGAATCCAAAATACCTGCATGGATGTCCACCTCCACCAAAACCTTTTCCATCCTCTTATCCTATGCCTATAGAGTTTGTTCATCGACCTTGATGAAATGACCTAATTCATTTCCAATCGCCTTTAGCGCCTTAACATTCCACAACTATAGAGGTAGACCCAAGAGAAGGACCCAGAGGTGGAGAAAGATAAAATATTATGTAGTCGGGTCGAATCTAACACACCATCTCTTCAACATCAAACTCCCACCCTTAAAGTCCCACAACCTGTCTAACATACACCCTGTGTCTTCCGGGCTCTTAAAAACAAAGTCGAACCACCCTCTCGACGGGGTCAGTAGTTCAGAAGAATACCCCAGCAATGGTTCCCAAGTGCATAGCATCCACTCCGAAATAGGATTTTTACATTGCGACCAGTAGGCCAACCTCCCCACCAGAGCACAAAGGGAAATATTGCATGACTCTTCGAGACCCAATTCCATTCCCAAAACCATCCTTCATTTAGTTTTCTTAGGCTTCCACACCCACGTAGGATGTTTTAGAAATCCCCACTTACACTTAGGGAGACCCCCTTGATACTCTATTGTCTATGCACCAGAAGGAGTAGTTAACACCTCAACCTTGTTCTCATCACCCTGGAAACCCTTCACCTAGTCACCACACTCAAAGGATAAACCGATGGGAACCACACCAGGAAGATAGGTAGTATCCCGACTCTTTGAAGGTTCCATAGCTCGACAATGCTGATGGTAATTCTTTGAACCGGGGAAAGGGGATTTTGGTAACTCCACCGAGTTTTCTAATGGAATATTAAAACTCCCATTAAGTTGGCACCTACTTCCTTTACTCCTGCAGAGCTCATCCACCGAGGAGAACAATCACGCCCTCTCCCAAATGTCCTCGTCAGTCGCACCCATGAGTGCGTTGACCTCACTATCCATAGAGAAGTTTCCACAAACCTTTTGTCACCTGCCACCTCATAAAGTAAGTCAAATAAAGTCAGGAGAATAGTCTCATCAAATAATTTATGTCATAAATAATTGTCAGTAATTAAGGAAGAAGTGAAGGATCACCAGTCACTTCAGGGCCTTCCTGCTAGAAAAACAGTTTGGCGTAAACGCTAAGACATCGGTGGTTCCAAGGGAGAATTTATCAGAAGATAAACATCTATCCTAACCTAACCTAACCTAACCTAACCTAACCTAACCTAATCTATCCTAACCCACTAGGCAGACAAAGAAGATAGAATGTGCTAGATAAGTAACTAACTTCCACTATCCTACGTAGCTAAGAACCGCCCTCCATTAACGCACAAAGACTCAAAATCCAGGGGATAAAAAAATATAGTCCGCTTAAGGAGGTCCATATAGGCCTCCATAATTAACCCTTAATCACTCTCAGTCTCTAGAAATCCTATAAAGGTGCATAGTAGACCTGCATTAAGCCTACAACTCTTGGTTCACTCCAAATATCAATCTACCTTTTTCAAATATTCTCAACTATTTGATAAAGAGTGGATAGTTCAACAAAATGATTGCATTTATAACATTTGATAGAGTGCTTGTCCCTCAAACATGTTTAACAAAGTGAGGGAAAATTTATTTTGTAAGCATTTTATATGGTTATTATAATTTTTATTTAATATTTCAGTGTTTTTTTTTAAATTAATTTTGAAGTAAAAATGTAATAAGTATTTTGTATGCTTTTTTAAATATAAAATAAGTATTTTCTATTTTTTTTCTTCTTCTTTAGAAGATGGTAAAAGTTATTATAATTAGTTGTTAATTGGTAGTGAAAATAATTATTATTGAGTATTGTATTTGAAAGGGAGTTGACTCATCACCATTTGTTATGCATCAAAACCTTAAAGTACCATAAGAAACCAAAGTACACACCATGCACATCAAATGTGAGCTTGGATCACAACTCCAATATAGATAAGAACTATGAGTTACAAGATAACTCTTTAAAGAGTAGGATAACCTCCTCCAAATACAACAATATCTTCATACATCCCAATCACCTCCCCTTCAATAATGACTACATGATCTCTATATATACCTATTCACGCATTGCACATGTGGCCTCTTTTATTAGGTCGATCATTATTGCATACACATTTACCTCACTACATATACATTTAACTCCATATATGTCTTTTTGGAGTCATAACATATATATTTAAACCCATATATATATCCCCATTGGGGTTATATCATAGTACCCTTCTTCAAAAAGATTTGTCCTCATAGCTTTGAAATCAAGGGTGTTCCATGCAAGGAAACCAAGTAATAGGATTTCCTTATATTCCTACTTTCTTATTGCCACCAATGATGTTCAATCCATCAAAATTAAATTCTTTTTGGTCTTAATCCTTGATATTATTTCATTTGATTCAATGCGTTGTTGTTGTGACTTCTCCAATTTGTTGTAGTTGTTAGTCTTTGATAACATCCTATCGAATAATGGTTTTTTGATTATGCAGATGATACTGCCTTCCTACTTACAATCTCCAACTCGGACTACTAAATCAAATCTTTAACAAACTCATCTTTGGAGAATGGATTTCTATATAACCTCATTCGATGACCATTGTCCATGAGAGAGGTTCTTTCCTCATCAATAGTATATAATTTTACAGAACCATTATCATAGATAGTATCAATTTCATATGCACCTAACCAATAGGTGGAAATTTTCCCTTTAATATACTTGAATCTAGAATAAAATAAAAGAGCTCAATCACCTTACTTATACTACTTCTTCTTGATGAATTTGTCATGTCATCTAGCCCTTTATTGTTTAATGAGAGAGCTTTGATGCAAGGCAAATCGATGAATTTTATCAATTTCATCGATTTGTTGTAGGTGATGTTGTTGTGCTTATATAAGATCCATTCCCACATGTAATGTAGTTCTTAAAGTCTTAATTTGAAATTCAATTTCACTAGTAGACTATAGATGTTAGGGTTTTTAGTGTCCTAACAACAAAGGAGTGTAAAGTGTTATAGTTGTCCAATATATCAAAGGGTTTCCAACAATAGTACTCAACCATATCTTGCTCGACACTAACTAAGGAATATGGACCTTACCCTTAGTTGTACTACCTAATTCCATAGTATGTGAGAGTGATATCCTCGAGTGTTATTTTCAATGTATTATAGAAATAGGATAGTCATACATTATGTAAGGTTAGTTTCAAGTGAACCTAAAGGAATTCTAATATACCCTATGGTACATGGAAGACAATTCCATATATAGGTGAAGTTTAATGAAATACTACTCAAAGGGATGCCAACAAAGGTTAAAAGGGTGTCCAACTAGGTGACACAACTTGTATTTTTTGTGTGTATTCTTCACTAGCCATGGGTTTACTCATCGATTTCTAAATCTCTATGTTATTTATAGACATCGAAAAACATTTCTAGCCTAAAAAAATATTGTTAAAATTTGGAGGTGTGCTACCTAAGGAAAGAGCTCTGATACCACATGTTGTATTCCTTAACCCTTAGACTTGAAACAAAAGCTAGGTATTAGATATTATGAATGCAAAAAACCAGATACAAGAGAAAAATCTGATGAAATATGTGAAATATACCCCTATATTATAATAATCATAAGAAAGAACACAATGTTCACTTACCTTTAAGGCGGGGTGACCTTTCACTAAGAAAATCTCAAAATATAACAATACTCACAAAAACATTACACAACATCCAATCTCTTTAAATATATTCTCAATAGAAAAACCCAAGTACCTATAGTTTGATCATTAATGAGTACCAACTACCTCGTGAACCTTATTTAATAAAGAAGACTATTTTACATTAAATAACTATCCATTACTATATAATGAGTCATATTCAAAAAAATACAACCACCTACATTAATTAATTGACTAACTCTTAAATAACCTAAAATAAAAAAGTTAGAATAAAACCCTAACAAAACCTCCACTATTATCCTTCTCCATCTTAATGGGATCTACCCACATAATCTACATTAACATTTTCCTAACAACTCTATAATTGTATTCTACATATTTGTTTCTTTTAATAAAGTTGTGGAGGGTTTCTCGTTGGGCACAGCCCAAGGCCCGCACCCATGCCAGGTGCATAGACTTCTCTCAAACCATGGCCAAACTCAGTGTCGGTCACACCATTGATTTGTCCTAAAGTGAGCCTTGGTTTGCATGATGGCCAAGTATTTTAAAGCATTTATACGTAAATAGTTCCGTAGTTGGGAGGAATTATTATTTTAAATTAATTTTTTTAACGATACTTACTTATATTACTTCTTTTTATTTAAGAAAATTAATAATATTCTATGAGTAGCCATCACAAGTTAGTAGAATAATTGTATTTTGGTAAAAAAATTATTTATCCATTGAAGAGGTTAATGGAATTGTTTCTTTTTGTTTTGATATATGTTTTGATTGGGTGGTGAAATTTTATATAATTTTTAAGAATACAAATAAAAACAAATGATGGATTTCATTAATAGTTGGAAATTAAAGTGGAAAAAAATAGTGATAGTGATTTGCTTTTTAGTTGATATGTTTTGGTGGGTGGTGACTTTTTTTTAATTTTTAAGAATATAAATAAAAACAAAGGATGAATTTCATTAATAGTTGGAAATTAAAGTGAAAAGAAAAAGTGGTTTGTTTTAAAAAAATAATTAAAAATAATAAAAAATAATAAATAAAAAATTATTTTACTAATGTGTTAAAATAATAATAATAATAAATTTGTTTAATTTATGAATTAGAAGTGGAAATAGAAAAAGAGAGTATGAATAATATGTTTTTATTTGTATTCTTAAAAATTAGTGGAATGTTTAGCTAGATTATTACCAATGTAATCATAAAAAGTGAGTTTCTTCGGAATATTTTACCAAGCTTTCCATAGGCTCATATTTTTGGCCAGACTGGCACAAACTTGTTGATCTATTTATTGTTGGAAGTATCTATGATCCCACTGGTAATGAGTGGGACCAAATAATTCGACCGGAGAAGTTGTTGAGCCATACCACATGGTTCCGACAATAAGGCAACAATGAAAGCTGCAAAAAACAAAACAACAATATTGTTGGATAGGACCGTTTCAATATTCCCCATGTGTAATCCTACGTATAAACGTTCGGGAGGACAAACACTGAGATGGAATAGACCTGCTAATATACCCAATATATCTATTGCAATATGATGAGAAGTTATTCCTCCCGGAACAAAAGGATCAAAACCTTCAGCTCCCCATGCTAGATCCAACGGTTGTATTTTTTCAGTTAGTCCATAAGGATCAAACACTCATATCCTAGGACCATACAAACCCGTTACATGAAATGCTCCAAATACGAAACAAGCTACTCCTGAGAGGAATAAACAAATTCCAACTACTTTTGACAAAACTAAACAAAGTTTTCATGTACGTTCATCACAAAATATTTCCAGATCCCAAAATACCCAATGCCAAATAGTTGCCAAAAAGCACAGGCCAGAAAACATTATATGCGCCCCAGCCACACCTTCATAACTCCAAATACCATGATTAATTACAATTTCTTCGGTGATGTTCCATCCACTCGATGAATCCTTTATTCCCAAATGAGTCATAAAAGGTATAACGAACGTACATTGTCTCCGCATTGGATCAAGAACAGGATTAGATGGTTCAAAAACTATTAATTCGTACAGAGCCATTGAACCGACCCAACAAGCAAGTAGAGTGTTATGCATTATATGTAAAGAAATTAACCGACCAAGATCATTCAATACGACGATATGAACGTGATACCAAGGCAAACCCATGCAAACACCCCTTTTTTATCAGAAAAAGTAGACACTATGTAAATTTCTCACATTGGATTGGAAGAGGTCATGCTATCGAGCTAGATCTGGATCATCTCGAAGGTGAACATCTATTCACTTGGACATTGCTAATGGTGGAACAGGTTCAAAACAATTATGTTCATACATAATAGCAGGGAGAGGAAAATATATTTTATCGTTTGTATGTACCAATACACAATGTGGGGATTGGTCCCATTTTTACTCAGAAAATGCATAAATACTTGTTCATTATTTGAACAACCGACGAAAAAAAAGAGGAAACTAGATCTCCTTATTCATCCTTTTGTTCATCCATGAACGATATCTCCTTTCAATTTCCAGGTGAGATGGGGTATACTTTCCAATAAACACGTATCAGAAGTCCATTCATATTTATGTTGGACTTATAATCATAATCCTTGAGGTTAAATATTGTTTACTCTTAAGTTGTTCCTTTCGCATTAGTGATAGTTCTCATGAATATTTTTTTCTTTTTAGTTATATTTCTCGCATTGATTTTTATCTTTGGATTTCTATCGAACAATAAAAAACGTAATCCCGGAAGTAAAGAAAAGAATAGTGAAAGAAAAGAAAAGAATATTGAAAGTGAAGAAAAGAATAGTAAAAAAAGTATCTAGGTTAATAAGTCTTTTACATTCCGTAGAAATATTCAGAGTTATCCAAAATAGTGACCGAACGGAGAGAGAGGGATTCGAACGCCCGGTATGGATGATCTGTACTATGGATTAGTGATTCTTCGCTTTGGTCTGCTCAACCATCTCTCCTAGATGGAAAAGTTCTTGTTTAACAAAATGAATGGTGAATTAAAGGTGTATACCATAAAATGTACGGATTGTATCGACAACATAACGAATATTGCAATTATTCAGTTAGATAAAAACTAATCCGGTGAATCGCATTTTTCATTTTGTTTCAAAAAAAATTGCCTTTTTTCTCTTTCTTTTTTTTTACTTTCTTGGCATGGCCACTGGACAGGCCAAGAAAAGAAAAGAATCAATCATACAGTGCTTTACCTAATTTGAGAGCTAAAATAATTGTTGCAAAAGCAAGAACAAAAGATATAAAAAATTGAACCTCTATTATCATCTCTTCATTCCCTCTCCAATCATTTTGAATAAATGAGTTACATGGATTAGTCCATTTATTCCTCTCCAGTATCAAATTTCAATATCTAGATATTGAAATACATGAATGGGCTCTCTATCTATTTTATGTATTATTGTAAAGATATAAATTGCTCAAGGCTATAGGTTCATGATCAAAACTACACATATGGGGAAGAAGAAGAGTAAATGGAAGAGAAGAAAAGTGATTGATCTCAACAAAATTTTATTCATATGCTCATCGAGTTGATGGGATCATAAGGGTGAAAGAAAACCAAATGGATCTATATGTTATTGCACAACTTACTTTTATGACTCTAATGGTCGTATTGGGCCCATTAGTAATAGTTAGAGCTTTGGATGGATCATAGATCCATGTAAAATATCCTTTCACTATTTTAGTTGATAATGTAATGAATCACACTCACAAACTATACATGCCACAATCCCATTGACAAATATTCTGTCACTCCTTTCCTTCCACATTTGAATCTAAATTCCAGAATTCCTTAATTATTTCTCTTCCATTTCCTAGAGAGAAGAAAGGATTCTATCAATTCTAGGTTGTTCTTTCCCTTTATTAAGGAATTTTTTTCTCAACTTCTCTAATCTTCTAATTGAATTATTTATAATTCATTTTCGAAATATCTTCCTCTTCCGGGAGAGAGGGATGATTCCATTAAGTCAAGGTTGTTCATATTTATTTTACGTGATCTGAGAGCCATAAACTAGAATGGATCCATATTTTTAGCTCTCAATATTTGTTGATTTCTTATAGTAATAATATCTAGAGGTTTGTAAGGGTAACTTGGTATATATACCATATGCTCATTGACCTAGATATGTCCATGATTAACTAATTTTATAGCACCCAGACTAGTAGGAGTCATACCCAATCGAAAAAGAATATTATTCAAACGCATTTCAAGTAATTGCAATAGGACCTGGCCCGTTGATCCTTTGGATCTTCTAGCAATACAAACATATTGATTGTTCCCAGGAATAACATAACTTGTCTCCATTCACTTCGTATCATCTCAGCCCGGAGTTTCAAGTATAGCCATCCCCACCCTCCTCTCATGTAAACCTATGAGATACTAATAAATGTTCTCAACTTTATATCTATAAAAATAGATGGATCATATCCATCTAATTTGTTATTCATATATCGTAGTAGACTCACTCATTAATATATGATGGGGGGGGCACTTTTAACTCGTCGGTAGAGTAACGCCATGGTAAGGCGTAAGTCATCAATTCAAGTTTGATAAAGGGCTCATATTTCCTATAAAGAAAGATTCAGGCCCGGGTGTCCATTTCTCATCTATTACATAGATAGAAATATTTTCATCGAAATAGGAAAATGACACTGAATCCATACCATTTTTTCTCTTATTTTATGGGAGAACGATGAGAATTGAACCCCCACGTGGTGGATTCACAATCCACTGCCTTGGTCCACTTGGCTATGTCTTCCCCAGAAAAACAAACCAATTGTCTCTATCTACATTCATTTCTTCCAAGAAGAAATGACGAGGCTAACATTTGTATGTGGCTCGACGACCTCTTACAGGAGATCAAAGAAAGATCGATGACTAATTCCCAACTAACTCTCGAACAAGTTGTTCTTAAGTATTTTGTATTTCTTACGAAGACATATCCCGATCCCATCCTTCCTCAGTTCTTTCGAATGTGAATAATTTGTCTTTTCCGTATCGATCCTTTTTCCATTCACTCACGGACGATAACGATCGTTTCTTCCCTTCCAAATCAAATTATCAATTTGTTCTAAAATAATGTAGTTTTGCAAATTGGTTCAATAGATCTCACTTTATTCAAGTTGTAACGAAATGAATGGGCCGTCAACATGAACATGGTTCAGTGTAAATGGAATTTATAGAGATATATATTGGGATTTATAGTATGTTTTATCTTCGACCCAGCCCTCCCCCTGCTATCTCAGATAGTGCAACTCCAGGATCCCTGATCTGGTTTCCTTTTTGGCAGAAGAAGGGATTCCCCATGTCTTTTTTGTATCATAACTTCTTACAGTAATACAGGATTTCACACTCACTTACAAAAAAATATATAGTATGTTTTATCTTTCCCAAACAACTCTGGGCAGGGTATTTCATCGGAGGGTCGTTGTTTCAAATGATCACGGTTGTGGTTACGTCGACAAGTTCGACCCTATCCACTTGTTAGATATTTAAATTCAATGAATCTAGACCCTTGGAACTCATATCCTTCTCGTATTAGAAAATATAGGGCTTTGCATCCAATATAGGAAAATTTTCCATCTTACATGCACGGTTAGAAGACAATCAAGTTCTTTGTTATATTATTATGCAGGCGATGGGACAAATATACAAATTTCAAGGCTCTATTAGCCTATGGCTTACCTCTTCCAGTCACTAAGTCTAAATTGTCACCTATATTCGTATTATTCATTTAGGATATTAGTAATATATCCTCAAGTGATGACTAATGAGTTAGTTAAGATTGCTTAGCCTAGTCATCATGCATGATTTTAGGATGAGCAAATCTCTCTATGAGGTGGCATCACCCATTGTACTATAAATATGTAACATTGGAGTGAATAATTAAAATGTTGGCTAGTAAGCCTTTTCCACCATGTTGTTGTTCTTGTTTATGATTTATCAATTGGTATCAGAGCAAGGTTATGGTCTTAAGGGCCCGATAACATTTTGGTAGTTTTCCATGGAGTTTTTTTTTCAATCTCAGTTGATGGTGGTGGCAGCTATTCTAGACACATTCTGATAGATGTTTGATACACTCGGGTTTCACGTGAAGGAGACAAGAACAACAAATTGGGTAAATCGATTTTATCAATATTGTCATGCAAACTAGATTTTTGATGGTTGAATGGAATGGAATTTAATTTCCTTTGAAAGTTAAATTTTTTTTAGATTGATGGTGTGGACATCAAACTGCTTGTTGCATAGTGATCTGCTATGAATTATATCTGAATTTAATTAGTTGCAAAGATTTTATTCCAAATCACATTGTTTTAGCGTCCATCAGAAAAACACAGACCAGTGTTTGTGACATCCACAGGGTATATCAAAAAAAAAATGGTCCGGTAGATCGCGTTAAATATTTTCCATTGAAGATCTAGTGCAAATAAACAACAAGATCTCCCTCCATAAATTGATTATGTATGTTTTATGATCCTGTCTAAGCTCTTTGGGAAGTGCAATAGAGGGTCCATGATCATAGTTTAATTCAGGATCATCCAAATTCCGATAAGGTTTCGCTACGCCATCGCTATGGAGATCGTAGAAGCTCGTCGATAATGGTCATGGAATTGGGGATGTTGACGACAGATCTGGAGATCTTGGTAATGAAGTTGACAACAGGTTATAATGGGATATCTTGGTAATCAAGTTGCGAGGGTTCGACAGATCTAAAGAAATGGGCATACTCACTCTCAGACTACAGATGTTCTCGAAGTTCTTCAATAGATCTTCAACCATGGCCTTCATTTTAGAATAGTGGCTTTTGTTTCACCGAGCAGATGTATTTTTCCTGAACGAACACCCGTATAACTGAAATTTGTGACCTTGTGCGGCTAAAACAATAATCCCTCGGCAATGCCATGTGGCCAACGATTAATATGAAGATCCTCATTCTCCATTGATTTCTTTCATCCAAAGTTAGACCTCACGTCGTGGGTACACATTTAAGTCGAGTCTTTTTTAGCAACCCCAGCACCATGACAACCATGATTTTACGGAGCTTCAACAGATTATTAGACAATTGTAGCTGAATTCGGAGTTAGAAACGTGAATTTTGGTTGAGTTTGGGCCTTGCATCTCCCCCATGATTTTGCATCCTCAACAATAAGAACTATTCATGACACTGTTCTGGTGACACAGCCCACGTGGTGCGTTGGTGCGATGAGGCAGATCTTCTTTCAAAGAAATCAATGTGAAGAATCCACCGAAACTTCTGGTGACGGTTCTATATCTGTGGGAGGACAGGCATGAATGTTACCTCAGCTGGAAAGAAGAACTTCATCTTAGGACAGCGCAGAGGAAGAGACCCAATGCAGTTGAGGAGATTCAAGTGCCTGACGTAGAGGGCGAGGAGCTTAATTCAAATGACATGATGAAGACTGTGAATTGGGTTCTTGGTCCATTGTGGGTACAAGGATCACTGTCAGGTTCAATTCTCACTGCCCTCAGACATCACGCATGTATTATCATCCAACAACAACAACAACATTCAAAAAACTGAGCCCGAGGCCACCTCCTCTGGTGCCCTTCAAGTTCATGCATCTCCTGTTGATTCAGTGTTTGAGATACTTTGTATAGTTGTTTAGGCTACTAGCTTCTGCGAGGAAATCAAGGGTATGGGAATCGTTTCCCCATCCTGTTTCTTAAATTTTATTTTGTTCAGGTCTGTGAGATTCAGTTTGTTCAGGTCTGTGAGATCATATGAAATTGCATGTGAAATTGGGCACAGTGGGTGAGTCAAATCCCTGGTAAT
>ML782631.1:51541-62110 GCA_009831015.1 Picea engelmannii | reverse complement strand
GAGAGCACTTTCAGTGATACACTGATAGTAGAGTGGTGATACTACATGTTCACTAATTAGTAGAAGGCATCAGATTCTTCTAGCTAAAATACTTGGCAAAATGATCAAATTGTCAAGCAATCAGGGATGTTCAAATATTGCAGCTGTTCACTTCCATATCTCAGCTCTCTTCCAGTTCATTTCAAATGAACATGTTCAACATCCAGATTGGCGGTTTTTCAGGCAGTTCTTCATTTGAGGCTCAACATAGGAGTTTCAGTATGAAGACTTGGAATTGATACCAGTTTATGCTTTATTGCTGGTATTATTGATCGGACTTGTGATTGAGGGGGGGATTGTTAGCCTATGGATTACCTTTACCAATCACTAAGTCTAAATTGTCACCTATATTTGTATTATTCATTTAGGATATTAGTAATATATCCTCAAGTGATGACTAATGAGTTAGTTAAGATTGCCTAGCCTAGTCATCATGCATGATTTTAGGATCTAGAGAAAATCTCTCTATGAGGTGGCATCACCCATTGTACTATAAATATGTAACATTGGAGTGAATAATTAAAATGTTGGCTAGTAAGCCTTTTCCACCATGTTGTTGTTCTTGTTTATGATTTATCAAGCTCATCTATCAATGGAGATAGTGAGCATTTTACAATATTGAAAGAAGACGAATGAGAAAAGGGGAATCTTCGTCGTCAAAGATTTGGTTGGAACGAAGGAAGTATCAAAGAATTAGAACATAAGTTTATTTATGTTTTTACTAGAACGAGTTGAGGAGTAGATATTTTACATTCATACTATCCATATCTCATAGTAGCGAAAATGGATAAAAGGATCGAGTGACCAGGGAATGAGTAAGGTTTGAAGGATCAAGTTTCTTCAGAAATGAAAGCAGTACTATGCATTCAACATATGAAAAATACGAAATCGGTTTCATTTGATGAATCAAATAAAAATAAACCTGTTGTCTTTCAGTTCATTCGTTTGAATGGTTGATACAGGTCAATCAAAACAGGATTGGTAGGCGCCAATCTATCTATGGAACACATCAAATATTTCACGTTTAAATTCATTATGATCTTGGGCTCATTCTGATATAATATGATTTTGGACAGATCTATTTCTAGCCGACTATTTGTAACGGGGCAGAAGAGGGCTTCTTTTGGGTTGTAGTGCATACAATTTATGAGCAAGGGGTAATAGTTTCATTCCAACATATTTATTTATTCTATTGTTCCAGGACACATTCCATGAAATATGTGTATTTTATAGAATAATGGGGTAGATTTAACCAAACGTTGGTCCAAATATAGATCGAATATGCATAGCTGATAGATTGCATGTTTTTGGTATGTTAACTAAATGGAACTAGAGGGAAGAGTGTTTGTCCCAATATGAAAATATTGTGTCTAAAAAACCATGTGATGATCTTAGGTGGAGAAAGAGAAAAAACCAAAGGTTCTCCTTTAGCTAGGATGGATCAACTCTAGAGAATTGACCTTTCCGAGTATTCAGAATATCCGTAGTACTTCCCACTTCTATGGTTCAAGAATAGGTTTGATTTACCACACATAACATATTGTAGACAATCCTAGTGGATCAATATCTTCGCTCCGATCTTTAGCAAAGGGATAGATACACCCGATATTTTTGATTGAACGGAAGAGTACTTCGTTCATTCAAACCCAATGTAATTCGTTGCATTTGGATGGAGCTAAAAGCCACATGTCTGACCGATACTTTGATTGGACTATGGATTTCTTTAAACATATTATATTCCAGAGAACTCCTGAGTTTTCTGAAGAACTAGAGATAAAAATGAACAAAAGCGGTTCCGAACTAGGCAATCTTATAATGGGAATTATAACAAACATTGTACAAATCCAAGTAATATAGATAGTATTGAATACCTCAATCCTCTATCTATATTTTTATAGAGTATCTAGAAGTGCCTCGAAAAATAAAGAAACAAAAGAAAAATGCCTTGTTTCTTGTATGTTACAATTAGTTCCAGTCCTACGATCCAAACTATTTGGATTGGACAAATACTTCTATAGATCCTCTTCTTATAGATTCCCTTGAGAATAAAAGGAAAGGAGGAATTCATTCATCACACTAGCTAGGAATCCCCTACACCTTATTCATAAGGTTCCAATGATCAATCCTAATTACTTACTATTCAAATGAAGGCCAAGATCCAATAGACTGGGATCACTCATTAGAACCTTGAGTCTATCGGAAATTAATTAGTAACCCCCAATAATGTAATGGATTATGATTGCATATCATCATGTCAGTGATTACTTAACTTCTTTTCTTCCTCCTTTTTTTCTTAATGAAAAAAGGGTTTATAGACCCGATCATCTGGTATCAGATCAATCTCTATCAATGATAAATACTAATATGCCAGCCTTGTTCCAACATTCCCATCCATCGATCTCGATAAAGACATGATATTGATATGATCCAAAAGATTTTTAAGTCTTAAGTCATGAGGAGATATATATATATATATATATATATATATATATATATATATATATAAAAGAGTAGTGTAACTTAGTGGAATGTATAGGAATATAGTGCAACAAAATTAATAATATTCCATGAGTAGCCATTCACAAGTTAGTATAATAATTGTATTTTGGTAAAATCTTTATTAGTGATTTGCTTTTTAGTTGATATGTTTTTGTTGGGTGGTGATTTTTTATTTTTTATTTTTTTAAGAATCAAATAAAAACAAATAATGGATTTCATTAATAGTTGGAAATTAAAGTGAAAAGAAATATTGGTTTGTTTTTAGTTGATTTAAAAAATAATAATAATAAAAAAATAGTAATACTAATCTACTAAATTATTTTACTAATCTATTAAAATAAATTCGAAAATCCTCACCACAATAATAATAATATTTTTTTTAATTTATAAATTAGAAGTGGAAATAGAAAAAAAAATATTATTATTTCTATTAATTGATTAAAATAATATTAATAAAGATTTTTTGTTTATGAATTAGAAATATAAATTAAAAAAATTATTATTATTATTAATGAAATAAAATAATAACAATGTAGATTTTTGAATTCATAGATAATGAATTTTTATTTAATTTTCAATAATAATAAATAATAGAAATAAAAAACAAAAGGGGATTTCATTAACACTTAACAATTAAAATTAAAAAGAAATAGTGATTTGCTTTAGTTGATTAAATAATAATAATATAACTTATAGATAGAAATAGAAAATGATATTACTTTATTAGTTAACTAAATTATTATAGATAGAAATAGAAAATGATAATAATAAGATATTTTTTCTAATTTTTCATTTATAAGTTAGAAGTTAAAAAAATAAAAATACACGTTGTTGTTATTTTTATTAGGTGACTAAAATAATAGCTATTAATATTAATAGTGAAAGGTTATTACTTTTATTAGTGAGATAAGCAAAATAAATTTTTTAAATTTATGAATTTGAAACTGAAAAGAATAAAATCATTATACTTTTGAGTAAAATTATTTTTATTAGGTGACTAAAATAATAGCTATTAATAGTTAAAGGTTATTACTTTCATTTCTGAAAAATAGATCTTTTGAATTTATAAATTTGAAATTGAAAAGTAATAAAATAAAATCATTGTACTTTTATTAATTGGTAAAATAATAGTAATTTGGATTTTTCCATTTCATGATTTTGGAAAAGAAATAAAAATGAAAAAGATTATTATTTTTATTAGCTCCATAAATAATAGTAGCAATGTATATATTTTCCTCTCTATGAGTTAGAAATATAAATAGAAACAAAAAAATCGTCTATTTCATAAATCACTTGTTATATGAAAATCTTTTTTTATTTATCAATTAAAAATGATTAATTCTTTTTATTTATCAATAAGAAACAAAAATGATTGTTACTTTATTAACAATGTAAATTAAATTTATTAATTTATAAGTTAAAAATATAAATAAAACGGATTATTATTTTATTAAATAATTATATTAATAGTTTAGTGTTGGAATTTAATGAAAAAATATCTTTAATAAAGTATTTTTCCCATCCAATATAGTGAATATTTTTTGACTATTATTTTATTTAAATGGAAATAATAATAACAATATGAAAAAATGGAAAAGGTCTCTATATGCAATTTAGCAATGAAATAAAAATATTATAGTTAATATTTATTGACTATTATTTTATTTAAATGGAAAGGATAATAACAATATAAAAAAAATGGAAAACGGTTTCTATATGCAATTTAGCAATGAAATAAAAATACACATATTTTTGTATAAAGAGAAAAAATTAAACATTATAATAGTAAAGAAGAAAATATTACCATGTGCACATGACACCAACTAACCAATAAAAAGTGGTCCTATGGAGAAAAAAAATGAAATGGACATTCGTCTTCGTAGTTCCTTGGAAGGTATCTTTATGGCTGGAATTCTTTCCAAGCTTGGTTACTATAAATAAATTAACCCTACCAATATTATAATAAATTAGCAATAAATTAACCCTACCAATATTATGTGTATGTGCTTAATTGATGGTGTGTGAATGATATGTTTATGACTTGTTGTATTCATTACTTCGGCAATGAAAATCTATGTATTCATTAATGATTATCAAATAATTTGAGTATTATGTTTATGACTTGTTGTATTCATTACTTCGTTGATGAAAATTTATGTATTAATTAATGATTATCAAGTAATCTGAATATTAATCCAACAAGCATTTACTCATAGTTAAACTTCTAAATCTTCACTCAACAAATGATTATATATTCAACTTATCATTTTGATGTCTTAACCATGTTGGTTTTATGTTTCATAATAACGTTTAAGGAAAAAATATGTTGTATTTGGTCGCATAGGATGTTACACTTAGATATAGATCATTTACATGATATCTTAGCCTAGTACTTGGATTCAAGCACATTTATAAGTTAATCATTTACCTTGGGATTTATACTAGGAATGTTTACAATTCATTTTACATATCATTATCAATCAGTCACTTGGTTTGATTATGGTCACATAAATCTTATCATACAAATAATACATGATTTAATCATATCATAATTTAAGGGTAAAAGGAAAAGTATTACAAGGTTGAGAAGCTTTGGCAGCTTTGGCATGTGAATTGGAAGGTAATCCCTTAGAGAATTTGTGCACATTCGAATAAGTGTTGTAACTATAAGGTGGTACAGACCTTCATCATTATTAATGAGATGAAATGTTTTGGTGTCAAAGTTCTATACTTGAAACTATCTGTTTTTTCTAGGGTGGTCTACACTCACTTATATAACATGCCATCATAGGTAAGAGGAACATAAGTATGTCTTATAAATTAAACTAAAGTATAATGGTTGGGAGGTTCATGAGTTGTGCAATTCTAAGAGAAGTGATGTAGATTTATCTCTTAGTGATGTTTTTTAAGCATGTTGAAAGGCACAAACCACCACCATCAAATGACATAAGGCTTTTCTACACTAAAATTACAGATGAGAGGACATTGGAAATGTTGTTGCAATGCATTGTAATAAAATAGTTAATAGTGTAATCTAATAGAGTTCTCTTAAGCATCTTAATCCATTGTACATTGCAATAGGAAATCTTGTATTGCCTATGTTATGTTGATGACAAAGTTTTTCTATCCTACAAAATGAAATTCACATTTGGGTGTGTTAACAAGAATTGGGTTGAGGGAACAATTGGTCATGATTATAATAGAAATGTAATTCTTCAAGGTGAAAAATAAAATGTAAGATAGAGAAAGAAAGAAGGAGAGAATTATGAGGGAACTAAGCAAGATAAAAAAAAATGAAGCACAAGTGGACTAAGAGAGATTGATATAAAAAGAAAAAAGAAGGAAAGAATGATGAGGGAACTAAGCAAGATTAAAAAACAAAGCACAAGAGAACTAAGAGAGATTGATATAGAAAGCAAGTGTRGGGAAGTAAAAAGTTTAGAGTGGATTTATAGACACCTGAGAAATTAGTATAAACTATTTGTTACTAGGAAAAAAAATATCTTGTCTCTCTTAATGGAGTGCCCATGTTAACTAAATCTTGGCTTCTTCTCCCCAAATTATTATCTTTGAAAATTTGGATGGCCAAGAACAAATTATCTTCAAAGACAACCAAATAAGTCCAAGAAAGACAATTGAGTCCATGACGGAGTTCATTCATCTCAACCTATTCATATGTGGTTCCATTTCATGTGGCATAAACCTAGTAGAAAAGCACTCATAAATAAAATTTTACTAACACAACAAACACCAAAGTAAAAAATCTAAGAACTCCAACAACACAATCAAAAATGGAAATTGGAGCTACCAAAATGATGATACCAATGGGTGGATCCTTAAACAAAAATCTTACCTTTTTTTTTGGTAATGATGCCTCCAAGGTCAAGCTAAGAGAAGTCTAAGAACAACCTCAAATAATGAAGTGAAGCCCTAATGGCTATGGCTTATTGAGGCATAACTATTTTGAAATCACTCACACACAGAAATATTAAGATAAGCTAGACACCAAATTGGTGTATGAGACCCCCTTGTTTGTTGAACAAGGGACCCCTTTTAGTGTATGAGACTGACTTGTTTGTGGGACAAAGGACTCCCTCCGCCCAAGGATTTGACTACTAAAGTCTACGAAGATATATATACCCTACCTTCTTATAGATTTGAACTTATAACCTCTTAGAAAGAAACACATGTTCTTAACCATTAAACCCACTCAAATTTTACCACTCAAAATTATAACTTCTCTGCAGTTTTGAAATTATATCTCTACGGTTTTGCACCGAAATAATATATATATATATATATATATATATATATATATATATATATATATATAAAGGAGATATTTTATTTCTAAGATTATATATCTGGGGTTTTGAACAGGAATAATTCTTCTCTTTGGTTGTTTACCTTTTTTACCCAAAATAATCTATGTAGTTTCTCAGGACTTCTGTGCAGTTTTCGGTTTTGAACGAGAATACTACTTCTGTGCGGTTTTCGGTTTTGAACGAGAATAATACTTCTCTTTGGTTGTTTGCCGTTTTTACCCAGAATAATCTATGTAGTTTCTCAGGACTTCTCTGTGGTTTTTGGTTTTGAACGGGAATACTACTTCTCTGCGGTTTTTGGTTTTGAACGAGAATACTACTTCTCTGCGGTTTTGAACCGAAATAATACTTCTCTGCAGTTTTGAAATTATCTCTCTGTCGTTTTGAACGAGAATATTTTTTTTTTATTTTTTTTTAAGGAGATATGGATTAATAATTCTCTTTAGTTTTTACCTTTTTTACCCATAATAATCTCTGTAGTTTCTCTCGACTTCTCTGTGGTTTTCAAAAATTATTTTTGGCTTCTTCAAAAGGTTTAGCAACTGGACATCTGAAATGAGGTGAGTCACTTTTTACTTTGATTCAATTTTAATTTTAAAGAGATTTAAATATTTTTTATTTATTTTTTATTTTAAGCTTCATAAATAAAAGTTGATTTGAGAGATAAAGTCAATCCATAATAATAATTGTTACATCTTTTTTCTCTTCTTTTCAATATGAGCATTCCACCAACTATTCCAAAAACTCGACCTAACAAGGGGAGTCCCCCCAAAAATAACCCTAGAGATCCTTTACGATTATATGGAATTAGTAGAAAAAAGAAGAAAGAGACGTAAAACTCCAACTAGAGCTAGAGGCAATGATTGATACAAAAATTAAAGATACCATTCAAACTCAAATAAAGGATAGATTCTTAGGGTTCAAGAGTGAATTGCAAACAATGAAGGATAGAATTCAAGAAATGGAAAAACATAAGCAATCAACCCAAGAAGGAGGGGTTGACGAAAATCACAACTTGAGAGATAGGATTAAAGGGCTAGAAGAAAAACTAACCAACAATTTGACCCTCAATAATATGGAAAACAAATTGGATATCAAACCCATCAAAGAGGAAATGAATAAGCTAATCAAAATGGACCATGAGCATAACAAAAGAGCCTTGAACCTCATAATTTTTGGTATAAAAGAATAATAAGAGGAGGATACACTAGCAATAGTAAAAGAAGAATTAAAAAATAAATCACAAATAGATACAACTTACCTCATAGAAGCAAAGAGGCTAACAAAAATATTTGATCACAAAGATAGGTTGATCCGTGTCAAAGTAAGTTGTAATGATCATAAATATAGCATACTTAGTAAATCTCTGAGCTTAAAAGGGTCAATAATATTTATAAATGAATACCTCATTCCCGAAGACCAAGCTGAATTAAGGAAGGAAGTTCAAAAGGTAAAATAAGCCAGGAAAGAAGGAAAATGGGCAATAATTAGAAATCAAAAAGCTATTGTTAGGGATAGAGACCAGAAGGATAATAATAAATAGGAATTTGGGACACTCGGGATCCTTTTTTGGAATTGTCATGGCTTTCCATGGCGCAAAGGTCCTATGATAAGTTGGACCCGAGTGATATTGATATTATCTGTCTAACTGAAACATGGGAGCATGAGGCATCTAAGGTCCTTAACATGGAAGGGTTTGTCTTGTGGTCGGCATGGAACAAAAAATCCCACCGTAGAGGGATAGGAGGCATAGCTTGTTATATTAGAAAGAGCATTTCTCTACACATTCAACTTCATAAGATTGACCCTCTTAATCAATACATTTGGATAGAACTTTCACACATCAATGCTAAGAACATGTATATAACAATTTGTTATTTTGCACCTATTAATTATACTTTTTATAAGAAAAATAATCTAGATAAAAGTTTTCCCTATAATAATTTAGAACAAGATATTATAATTTGAAAAATGAAGGTAATATCCTCATGCTAGGAGACTTTAATTTTGGGACTGCAACTAAACAAGCTACTCTTTTAAGTAATGACCCTAACCATGATACTTTATGGCTAAATGAGGACTTTGTTTTATCTAATAGCTACAAAAGAAGCTTTGAAGACCTAGTTGAGAATTTGTTTGGTACTAAGTTGGTCAAGCTCTGCAGCTCTCAAGACCTAATAATTTGCAATGGAGTAATGAAGTGGTCAAACTCCAACCAGATGACCTGTATTCATGGGCTAGGTAGTAGTGTTGTAGATTATGTGATATCTAATATCCCCATTTCCAACCAAATAGAAACTTTTGACCTTTTAAATGACCATGAGCTTGACTCTGATCATAAACCTTTAACCCTAACTCTAAAATTTTCCATGCATAGGGGCACCATTGAAGAGAATTCTGATAATCAAAGGAGTTTGCTCTTTGACAAAAGTAAAGTTGACATTTTCTTAAAGGACTTAAATAGTAAATTAAACCTCCTAACTTATAAGGACAACATTAAATAACTCTGTCATAATTTTACAACTACCCTTTCCACTTCTATTAACAAGTTCTCTTTCGAGGTGTCCTATAAAAAGAATAATAGAACGACCAACCCTTGGTATTATAAATAATGTAAAATTTCTAGGAAATCCATTAGGGATGCTTCTAATGAGTCCTTAAAACTCGATAAGATCAATACGTACAAAGCCCTAATTAAAAGGAAAAAAAGATACTATATCAATAAAAGGCAAGAGCAACTTTCACAACTATACAAGTTGGATCCTAAGAAGTTCTGGAGCCAAATTCTAAAACACAATACTAAAGAAAATAATAGGATTCCATTAAGGACCTGGAATTCCTACCTTAAAAGTCCTTACGAGTTCCCTAATGCCATGGACACCATTCCTATTGTCCCTACGAAGGAAGACATTTTTTCTTTAGATGACATAGAGTTCGGGGTTAAGTGACTCGCAAATGGGAAAGCTAAGGACATTGAAGGATAGCAAGCTAAAAATTTTAAAATCGAAGGGCCAATCCTTATCCCTCACATACACAAGCTCTTCAATGTAGCAGTCAAGCAAGGCTTCCCTAAANCCTGGACGCAAAGCCTCATTGTTCCTATTTTTAAAAATGGGGATAAAAACATTCCCTCTAATTATAGGACCATTATGATTAGCCTGATTTTAGCCAAGCTTTATGGAATTATTTTGGAAAAGAAGATTAGCCTTTGGCTAGAAAGTCATGGTAAAAGAGCTAAAGGCCAGGCCGGGTTTAGGAGATATCATTCAATTATGGACCATCTTGTTATCTTTAGGATCATTGCAGAGGAGTTTTGAAATACTAAAACAATCTTTTTTGTTGTGTTGTTGACTTTAGAAAAGCTTTTGACATGGTTCCTAGGAAAACCCTTTGGAATAGGTTGGAAGAGATAAAAGTGCCTCTCGAGTTGAGGGTTGTTGCAATAAGGATGTATGAGAATGTTATTGCTAATTTTAAAAACACTGAAGGTTGGTCAAAAGAGATTAACTGCAACATCAGAGTCAAACAAGGTTGTCCCTTGTCCCCTACCCTTTTTGGCATATACATTGACAAGTTAGAAGAATGCTTGGAAAAAGCAGGTTGTGTCAGCCCTACTCTCACTGGTATAGTCATCAATCTTCTTCTTTATGTCGATGATATCGTTCTTATGGCAAGGAGTCCCCATGATCTTGAAAACCAACTAAGA
>ML782631.1:25020-50859 GCA_009831015.1 Picea engelmannii | reverse complement strand
TCAAATGAAAATTTAAGGAAAAAATGTGGTGTGATAAAAAGTTAGAGGAAAAAAGAAAATTAAGGTATTATAAAGATGTAATCAACCCTAATCTAGAAGATCAAAATTATCTATCTGAAGTGTAAGGAAAAAAATAAGCATTGCTAAGATAAGAACAAATTCTTACGAGCTCCATAGTGAAACTGGGTGTTGGTCAATTCCGCCATGGGACGAAAGAGTGTGTCACCTTTGTGACACTAAGAAGGTTGAAGATGAAAATCACTTTCTCTTAGATTGTCCATCCTATACCCATATTAGATCTCATTTTCAAAATATTTATCACACTACCAACCTTCCTAACCTCTTAACTCAACAAAAGTATGGCGATCTTGGAAAGCTTATCTTAATGCTTTTCAAACACAAAAGCAAAATTCTAAAGAATCACAAGTAATCACTTACCCTCTTAAGGTCCGATAAACCAATTAAGTTTTAATGGACATCAATCATCATCATCATCATCATCATCATCATAATTGCATTTACATTTAAATTTTGATTTATATTTATTTAATTTTATAATTACAAAATTAAATAAATATAAATCAAAATTTAAATGCAAATGCAATCTCTCATCAACTTACATGTACGTATATATACACAAAATTAAATAAATATAAATCAAAATTTTACTGCAAATGCAATCTCTCATCGACTTGCATGTACGTAACCTCTACTATCTTAGATACCCAATTCATGCAATTTTCTAAGAAACTGCGCCATGCAAAGAAAGTACGTTCTCCTAGAAAGTAAAAGTGTTTTTTGATCGAATGGTGATTGTACATTTAATTATATAATAATGTAAAGGTAAAATGAAGACGTGTTTTTAGAGTTAGAAAGTAAAAGTGTTTTTTGATCGTGTAATAATAATATCTATTTCGATAAGAGGAAATTTCTAATTATAGAACAGTTGACTTCAATATCATAACGAAGTTGTGCATTTAAATTGAGAAAATCAAAATGAATATTTGTAATTGGGATTAGGGTAGGTATCTATTTAAAAAGCGAGGAGAAATTTTTATTAGTATGAATGGAAGAAATGGTAGTAAAGTGGGAACATCGAATGAGGTTCAAGAATCTTATCAAGAGCAATAATAATTGGTCGTGAATTTGACCGAGACTTCGTTCATAATTAACTATCTATTTTGGAAAATATTTTTTTTAATATTAATTAAAATATATAATTATTGAAATTAATTTTTAATGTGATCAAATATTTATTTTGACGAAAATAATAAAGTAAAAATAAATATCAAATATTTAAATTAATTTCAATATAATTAAATATCTAATGGATAAGAGTAAATTATAATTATAATTGAAACGTAAAAATAAATATCAAATATTAAAATTAATTTTAATTTAGTTAAATATCTAATTGATGAGAGTAAATTATATTTATAAATGAAATAAAGGTTTTTAAAGTTGAAAGTGAAAAAAAAAATTATTCTATCAAATTAACTTATTTGAGAAGTAATGGAGTATTTTTTTTATGAAAATATATTTTTAATAATAATAAGCTTGATATTAAGATACTAATAAAAAATTGATAAATTTAAATCTTCTAGCAATTATTACTCAAATTCTGTTATATAATTGTTGGTAAAATCATAATTTTATATTACTTAAATTGTACTTTGTAATATATAAATGGATTCAGTGCCTTGCAAAATAGTTGGAACATTCAAATTGTACACACTCAATAACTCAAATCTGCAATTCCAATAATTTTTTCCATTTCAAACAAAATTGATCTGAAAAATGCACGAAAAAAGTCCAAAACTTACAACTTCATACTATATAAAAAAAGAATTGAATTATTTATAGGTTTTACTTTTAAGCTACCCACATAATGTTGATATGCTCTAAGAGTGTCTATTATATTTAGCTTTATTTTACATTGAAAGGTTAATAATGGAAAATAAAGTATTAAACAAACATAATGTACAACAATTTTGAAATCATAAGGATTTTACTATGATATAAAGTTGTTTAGGGTTGATTGATAGGAAAAATTCAAGGAGATCATGCAATCTAATAAAAGTGCAAATATACTAAGTTATCCGACATCTAATAAAAGTGCAAATTATTGTTTTTTTTTGTAAGTATAAAATTTAAATTACCTTTCTATGAATAGAGAGTTTACATACACAGTCTTCTTAAGCTTGGGTTGTTAGTCTTCTTCTTAGGGGGGTGCCATTCTTACCGCAAGCTTCCAACAAATCAATATTATTATTATTCAATTTAATAAAAAAATTATTACACTCTTGATGTGTACAAGGTGCAAATATGGGCACTAATTAGATCCTATGGGATAGCGCAGTTGGTGAGATGTGCATATACTCTCTCGATTCGAGGAGAGGTCACGGGTTCGAGCCTTGTTTCTCTGGGGTTGCGTTTTAGCACCTCATATCATCCACGAAGTGGGGAAGTATCAGGTGAGTTTCCCGCAACATCTACCATTGAAAAAAAAGAAAAAAAAAAGAAAAAAAAATGAGCACTAATCTATCTTTTAAAAACATTGATATGATAATAAGACTTGAAATAGATAACTTTGAAAGATGAGAATCTTAGATTGATGCTTTTAACTGATTTTAGCATACTTTGAACGAGGAAGAAAAAAGAACTTTGTAATTTGAGGTCAAGTGTACAGATACCTAGAATTTAGAAAATCTATGCATTAACTTTGAATATGATATCTGAGCGATTTGATTCGGCTATATATTTTTCAATGTTCATCTTATGCACAATTTTTACCTTTGAACCACATACACCTTATTATTAGTCCTATCGAAGGTCGGGACTATAACAATTGATTCATCGTTGACCATCTATTACTTAACCTTTGACTATTTTATTTTTTTTCGTTTTTCCAATGTTGTACAATTAGTTTTTACAATGTTTAAATTACTTTTATAATGAACAGGCTGATAAATTTAGAGACTTATTTACAAGCTTCGACAAAATGTAATTTTACAATCTTATATAACCTATATAACCTAAGTTTTAAGTTTTGGTTATAACTTTATTTCACGTCTATGTTAATGTTGTAAATCAACATATTTAAATTTACTATCTCAATGCTTTAAATATATTACAATGATTTGGATGACAAATGATGGTTATGTTGATTCAAAAATGTTGAGCTTCCATTAATGCCACTACCACCTCTAGTGAATTGACAACTCTGTGGCCAAAGTTTCCATCTCCTTGCAACTTTGCGACCACAGTTTCCACTACCTTGAAAAATTTGCGGCCACTGTCTCCACCGCCTAGAAAACTCTTGGTCTGTGACCATCGTCAAAGGGCCTCATCAATATTCATGACCTTGGTGTCCAAATCAGAATTTAAAATTAGTCACTTGGAGGAACAAATCCATACTAGAGCAAATGGAAAGACACTTATTGCTCAAGGAACCACACCGATGCTATGTGAAACCACATTGATGCTATGCAACTGGAAGTTATTCAATCAAATCTTAGTTTATGTTTACTCTATATAAAAAAAATATTATCCTTTGTTTACTCCATATAAAAAAAAAAATCTTAGTATTTGATTACTCTATATCAAAAAATTTAATTTAGTTTATCAGTCAAAATGGAGTTGTTTCTTTAGATACTATGAACATATCCACAATATCCATGTCTTTCTGCTCAAATACATTTGCTTCCTTGATAGGGACCTAACCTCCCTAACCCCTCACATAGGTAGAATAATATATTTTCCATGTAATAAAGGCTAACATTAGTTAATAAGGCCTATTTAATAAATGTGAACAAGTCAATGTAAGAAGACCTAATAGAAGCTTCTACTTCTAGAAAGATCGTCCTCTAGAATGTTCTTTAGAAGATAGAATTAGTATAAATAAGAGTAGGAGGCATGAGAAATCCTTGTCTTGAGAACTATTGTAATAGAGTGATGCTCTGTTGGAGGTTGTCTCCTCTAAGAGGCAAGTGAACATTGCTTTCTATCAATAAAGGTATCATTTTTTGTTGTGGTTCTCTACAATTTTGTTGTTCTGCTAGTATTTTCTACAATGTTTATGTTTTTTTCTTAATATTATAGATCTGGTACCTAACAAGTGGTATTAGACCACTTTCCTCTACGAAAACTGCGGGTTTTTTTTTTTCTAGGGTAGAGACGTGTATTGTCAATGTCTTTAAAGAACAAATATATGTCTCTTAATGGGTAAAACTGTGGTGGGTAAGACTACATGGAAGAAATATAGACAGTTTCATGGGGTTATCCAGAAACAAATGTTCCACCTTCTTAGAAACATGTGTAACCATTGTTGGTACCCCTCGAGTATTACCACATAAGACAAAATATGTACACAACCATCACTCCCACATACCAATAGGTATATCTGGAGTCCCCTAGGTCTCTTGAAACCATCTCTAGCTAAGTCGATCGGCCTCCTGACTGCTATAGTGACACTGAGAACAACACTCAGGAAGATACTCTATATTACATGGGTAATCGGGTAGTACAACTAAGGGTATGGTCAAGCCTCCTTAGTTGGTGCCTTGAGATATAGGNCTCTAGCTAAGTCGATCGGCCTCCTGACTGCTATAGTGACACTGAGAACAACACTCAGGAAGATACTCTATATTACATGGGTAATCGGGTAGTACAACTAAGGGTATGGTCAAGCCTCCTTAGTTGGTGCCTTGAGATATAGGTTCGAGTATTACTGTTTGACCCCGCACATATATCAGGGAGTTATAGCACAGGGAAAAACCTTGTCCACATGAACCTTGAAAACCCTAACCCTTGTGAAAGGAACATAATAGAAAAAGAAAAGTAGAGCTTTATTGTCGCACAACCCTACCACTTGCATTTTGCATTCCTACACAATTTTCCTGTTAACAATTTGGGAAAATTGTCACTGCAGTATTCTTCAAGATGGAGTATAAATATACATAATTTAAAAAAAAAAAGAATATATTGGTCATAACGACACCCCTATTTGGGACCTATCCCATTGGAATCCTCTCTTCACCCCGATTGTCATGGTACCTATCATTTTTAAGACTTTGTTTTCCCATGGAACCGACCCCCATCCCAACACCCTTATTTGGGACGTATCCCACTGGATTTCCCTTTTCTCCTTGATCATCGTGGTACCTATCACTTGTCAAAAAAATTCAATGTGGTCCTACCCACCCTTCCTAGCACCCTTATTTTCCACCTATCCCATTTGATTCCTCTCTTTTTCTTGTCTATCGTGATACCCCTAACCTGTCATTTATTTTTTAGTGCGGACCTGCCAACCCATTTTTTCCTTTGACCAAATGGACAACACCTATTCCCAAGAACTCAATACCTTGATTGTTGACAACATCCAAAACAAGGAGGAAATAAACACTCTCAATTCCAACATTAGCAAGCTCAATTCCTCCATTCAGATCTTCCAGGACCAATGTGACATCAAATACACACTCAACCAATTGATGAGCCACTCCTTGAAACCTACCTCCTATGAACAACCTTCCTATCATGAAGATGTTGATTCTTCCCATTTCCAAGGTCCTCATTCCAATCACCTTCCTTGATACCTATGCCTTCCTAGAATTGAGGTGAACAAATTTGATGGCTCATATCCCACAGGTTGGGTCACTCAAATGGAACTTTATTTCTACTTGCATGGCATTACTGATGATATGGAAAAAATTCGTTACAGTATCCTCCATCTGGATTCGAAACGATGGCAATGGTGGAAATAACATAGAAAGGAACACCAAGGGTATGTTGCTTGGACACAGTTTGTTGCAAAGCTTTATGAACACTTTGACTTTGACACCCACCATTTAGGTTGTTTGACCAAGTTGAAACAATCTGGGACAATGGAAGACTTCATTATCTCCTTTGAGCACTTGGATTTTAGAATGGAGGTCATGTTAGATGCCTTCTTCGGGGAATGCTTTATTAGTGGCCTGAAATATGAAATATGTGATCACATCCTAATGGCATGCCTCTAGACTTGATTGGAAGCTACTAACTGAGCCAAGGAATCACAACATATTGTCTCCTCCTAGACCAAAAAACCATTCTTTATTCCTTTCCCTAAACCCACCAATCTCGCTCCTCCTGAAACTCCCCTCAAGATCCAAAAATTAACCCATGCCGAAATTGTCAAACGCCAACTCAAAGGTCTTTTTTATAATTGTGATGAAAAATATTTTCCAGGGCACACGTGTAAGGAACGAAACATTTTTATGGACATGTCTGGGTATGTTTCTGAAGAGGAGGAATAAGTTTCCCCTATGGCCAAGCTACCACCACCAGTTGATCTGATTCCACTCTCTGATCCACTAGAACTTGAACCAATGATTTCACTGAATCCCCTCATTGGATTCTCTGCTCCCCAACCCTCAAGTTAATTGGTTACATTAAGAATAAAAAATTCATCATCCTAGTTGATAGTGGAGAAGCCCATAATTTTATTCATCGCCGCATTTCCCAAGAAATCAATTGTTATATCCATGCAATCAATAATTTTCAAAACATGATTGCCAATGGCGGTTCCACGAAATGTGGGGGACGTGAAAATGTGCAACTCCAAATTAGTCAGTATCACCTGAAATATCATATGTTTTCTATTTACATGAGCGGTTGTGACATTTTTCTCGGTGCATAATGTTTACGCACTCTCAACCCCATTCTCATAGATTTTAAGGAATTAACCATGCAATTCCAACAGGAGGGGAAATAGTATAAGTTATGAGGCATCACAACAGGATCCCTTGAGATCACTAGTTCCCATCGAATGCAAAATCTCCTCAAAAAGGGTCCTTTTGGCATTATCTCCCAACCCCACTTCATTCACACCATTGAGACACCCTCTGTGCATCCTGACCTCCAATCTATACTCTCCCAACACCAAGATATTTTTACCACTCCCCAAGGAATTTCCCCTTCTCATGGAATCCATGATCATTCCATTCCTCTCATACCAGGTAGTCTTCCTCCCAATGTTTTCCCTTATCGTCATCCCTTTTCCCAGAGGAATAAAATTGAAAAAATTGTTCAATAATTGATCGAATCGAGTGTTATTCATCATAGTACCATCCCCTATTCTTCTCCTATGGTCATGGTACTCAAGAAAGAAGGAACTTGGCACATGTGTCCTGATTTTTGTTCCCTCAACAAACTCACCATCAAAGACAAATTTCCCATTCCTATCATTGATGACCTCTTGGATGAATTGAGTGGTCCTCAATACTTCACCAAACTTGATCTTCATTCTAGCTACCACCAAATCTGTATGAAAGAGGAAGACATTCCCAAGACATAATTTAGAACTCATGAGGGTCACTGTGAGTTCTTGGTAATGCCCTTTGGCTTGTGTAATGCTCCCTCCACTTTCCAAAGTCTCATGAATCATGCTTTTCATCCTTTCATCCATAATTTTGTATTAGGTTTCTTTGATGATATTCTCATCTATAGTAAATCTTGGACTGTCCATATTACTCATGTGGATCAAGTTCTCCATCTCCTCTCTCGACACCAACTTTTCCTCAAACAATCTAAATGTGCCTTTGTAACCTTGGAAGTGGAGTATCTGGTTGATATTGTCAGAAAGGATGGTGTATAGGTGGATCCTATGAAAAATGAAGCTATGCAGGATTGGCATCGCCATAAAACTCTTAAGATCTTGCATGGTTTTCTAGGTTTAACTAGATATTATTGCAAGTTTGTTCATAATTATGGAAAAATTGTAGCACCTCTCACCGCTCTCCTTAAAAATAATGCTTTCACTTGGACTCCAATAACTAACCAATACTTCCATGCCTTGAAAGAAGCTATGTGCACGACTCTTGTCCTGGTACTTCCCGACTTCACAAAGACTTTTTTCCTAGAATGCAATGCTTCAGGGAAAGGAATTGGGGTCGTCCTCATGCAATATGGCAGGCCTTTGGCCTTCACTAGAATTTTTTTTTCGAAGAGACATTTGGGCCAATCAACATATGAAAATGAAATGTTGGCTATTCTACATGTTGTGGATCTCTAGCATCCTTATCTATTGGGGCAACGATTCCAAATTAAAATTGATCATAAGAGCCTCAAGGATTTTCTGGAACAACAAATTTCATCCCCGGAGCAACAAAAATAGGTGACCAAGCTATTTGGATATGATTATGATATCATTTAAAAGAAGGGAAAATAAAATGTGGTGGCTGACGATCTTTCCAGGAAGTATGAAGAAGGGTCCCTCTTTTCCCTCTCCTTTATTATACCATATTGGCTCCAAGCTATTCGCCAGGAATGGCTACAAGAATGAAAAATTTCTCGCTTGATCCAACAATTGCAACACCATTCTCCAACTTCTCCAGGGTACTCTTTCACAACGATGAGATTCCCTACAAAGGTGTTCTATATATAAGAAAATACTCACAACTTAAATCCACAATGCTTTTTGAGATTTATGATTCACTCATAGATGGGAATTCAGGGTTTACCAAAACCTATGAATGGGTCAAAAGTTGTTTTTTCTAGGATAGTATGAAACAAGACGTCCACACCTTCATGGATGAATATGATGTTTTTCAACGCAACAAGGGAGAAACAGTCAAAGCTCCAGGAACCCTCCAACCACTTTCTATTCCTTGTGCTATTTGGAGGGACATTTCWRTGGATTTCATTGTTGGTTTACTAAAATCAGGAAATAAGTCAGTCATCATGGTGGTAGTTGATCATATTTCCAAATATSCTTATCTATGTTCTCTTCAACACTYGTTCACTATATCCATAGTGGCTCAAATTTTCATGGATAATATCTTCAAACTTCATGGCATGTCTCATTCTATTGTCTCTAACCAAGATCCAACTTTCACCAACAATTTTTGGCAAGAATTGTTTAGTCTCCAGGGARCCCAATTGTATCTCAASGCCTCCTATCATCCCCAGAATGATGGCCAAACTGAAATTGTCAACAAGTGTTTGGAATCATATTTGCGGTGTTGTTCATCCGACAAAGAAAACCGGTGGGCTCAATGGTTACCCCTAGTTGAATGGTGGTATAACAACTCTTACCATACATCTACTCACATGCTTCCTTTTGAAGCAGTCTATTGACAAAATCCACCATCAGTTCTCTCATACATGCCAGGTGTCTCGAAGATTTAGGAGGTTGAAAAACATATTATAGTTCGGGAGGCCATTCTCCATACCCTCAAAGAAAATTTGGTCATGAATAAGAATCGCATGAAGAAAAACACAAATCATGGTCATTATGAATGTTAATTTTTTGAAGGGGACCATGCATTTCTTCTTCTACAACCCTATAATCATATTTCACTCAAATATGAACATTGAGAGAAACTTTCTCCCAAATTTTATGGTCCTTAGACAATTATCAATCAAGTGGGGCCTATGTCCTACTGGTTACCTCTTCCCAGTCATTCTAAGATTCATCATATTTTTCATGTCTCATGCTTAAAGAAAGTGATTGGAACTTGGTGTCAAACTCAAACCAGTCTCCCTGAGTTGGATGAAGAAGGTTCCATTTAGTTGCAACCACATGCAGTCTTGGAGTGTGAGTATTGTCTCCATCAACACACCATCAAGGAAGTGTTATTTCAATGGAAAGATACAACTCCAGAAGATGCCACCTGGGAGCTGACCACCATTCTGCAACAATTTTCTCATCTCAAGCCTTGAGGATAAGGCTATTCTTCAAAGGGGAGGGCATGTTAGTGACCTAACCTCCCTAACTCCTCATGTAGGTAGAATAATATATTTTCCATGTAATAAAGGCCAACATTAGTTAATAAGGCCTATTTAATAAATGCGAACATGTCAGTGTAAGAAGATCTAATAGAATCTTCCACTTCTAGAAATATCTTCCTATAGAATGTTCTGTAGAGGATAGAATTAGTATAAATAAGAGTAAGAGGCATGAGAAAGCCTTGTCTTGAGAATTATTGTAATAGAGTGATGCTATGCTGGAGGTTTCCCCCTCGAAGAGGAAAGTGAACATTTCTTATATCAATAAAGGTATCATTTTTTGTTGTGGTTTTCTACAATTTTGTTGTTCCACTGGTATTTTCTATAGTGTTTATATTTTTTACTTAATATAATAGATATGGTACCTAACATTCCTCCAAATGAAAAATTTTAAGCATAAGATTCACCTGTCCAACTCTTCAATGTCTAAGATTCACATGTCTAACTCTTCAATGTCTTCTTTCCCAAATACATTTGCTTCCTCCAAATGCAAATTTTTAAGCATAAGCTTCACTTGCAACTCTTCATTTGAAAAATACCTGAATTTGACCGAATCTACTTGAATGGGGATGGGATTGAGAATGTATCTATATTCCTTGTCCCTAGAAAGGATATAAGATTGCCAGGTCCACTTTCGTACCTGATCTGACTCAGAAATGACCCTACCATCTATGTGCTATGTGACCTATTTTTGTATGCACTCTATTCAAGTAAGACCTCAATAAGGGATACCTACCTCAGTTAGAAGGGTGAGGTGGAGGGATGGTTGAATTTGATAATATTATCCAGTTTCTTAGAACTATTGTTGGGACCATGTTCTGGAATTGATTTTCTAGAATTGATGAAGTGATTACATGACTATGGGAACTCCCCTTGGACCCAAGGAAGGAGGAGAACCCAATTCCTTATAACTAGAGAATAAAGAGAAGACATAAATCCATAGAAGGGAAGGCCAAAGTAGAGGCTCAGAGTCCCACCACCCATTCTCTTCGAATGATTGACTCATGTGTCTTTGAAAGTAGCATATGCTAGAGATATTTTTCTGGTCTGATACCACTCCTTTCTCCAGGTGGGTTACATCATTTGACAATGAAAATAAGGAATGAATTCTCATTCGTGGTCAGAAAAATTAGAGCTAATGGTGGGGATGCTAACTCAACACTTAGAATTTGCTCTGCTGCAATAGGTGCACTTTTCCTTTATGGTATGTGTCAAAGAAGCCTAGTGCAGTGATGATGTGGAGCATCCACGCATCCTAAAACATGGCAGTGCCAATGAAGAACCAAGAATCCCTAAACATTGCAATATTACACACTGGTGAATATCACATTTAGTAATATTTGTATAAGAAGAGGTAGGAAACAGTGACAAAGGGGGGTCATAGCATCGATGAGACTTGGAGGAGTTGCACATGCACTTAGAGGAGTTGTGCATGCCAGAGGGAAATGCCAATGGGATGGATTTTGATCATTTATCCTATGTGTGAGTCGTGCATGCCAATGGGCCGAGTGTCAATCATTTGGCTTCTATGATAGTTGGATTGGACTATTGAAGAATGTCTCCTTTTGCTTATTTATTTAAACCTATGTTGAGTGTTTAGATTATTGTGATGAACACCTGTATGTGTTGGTTTTTACTTCAAATGTGTGTTGTACTATGTGATGTCTAGTGTTAAGGGATCTGAAAGATGCATTTCTAGATTCATATGTAATAGGGAATTGTTGTAGTGTATAAGATCTACAGAGTGGAACAAAGGACTACTTATATATATATATATATATATATATATATATATAAGTAAGTAGTCCTTTGTTCCACTCTGTAGATCTTATACACTACAACAATTCCCTATTACATATGAATATAGAAATGCATCTTTCAGATCCCTTAACACTAGACATCACATAGTACAACACACATATGAAGTACTATATATATATATATACTCCCTGTGGGGGTTGAAATGTTATCAAGTCTTCCCCCCTTTCCATCTACATCCGTTTTGTATCAAAGCATAAATATTTGTGCAGATCTATACTTGTAATATCTAAGGGTTAGTGTTCCTTGAATTTAGTCCATATTTTCACTTGAAGTAGCCTAATATATCGAAAGTCCATATCTGCACTTGAAGAAGCCTAAGGTATCCACATCATTTTGGCATACTGCTGGAGACTTTGCTACTGAGTTAGTTCAAGAGGAGAACCAAGTTTGCTCAGAGGAGCACTAGATTGCACATATGTGCATTATCATTACCTGTGGGTAATGCATTGGCTACGGAAATCCATATTGTGAACAAATCTAAGAGTGTGAATTGTTGAGAAGCCAAAGAGAGATTGGTTAAATTGTCGTGGAATTAAAAATGGAAAAGGTGAAGCGGGTAAGCCAAGAAGAGGAAGACTAGATTAGGGAATAAATAAAAGTGATTAGGAAACTAATCAAACAATTTGAAGAAAGAAAACAAAAAAATTCATAGATCCGAGCCATCAAAAGAAGAATAAGGGCATTGGAGAAAAAAGAAAATCAAAGAATTGAAAATAGGGAGATTTCAAAGAGGGTCTTAGATGTAGAAGTTTTTTTCTACCCAAAAGAAGGGGAAGTGCTTTAGAAAGAGTGCATAAATACCAAGAATGCATATATTCTTCAGAGCATGCAGGAAAGAAATATTTTAGAGGGGATCTCAGTTGTGGATGCTTTTAGCTACCTAGAAGAAGGGGAAGCACTTGAGGAAGAGTTTGTAAATGCTAAGAATTTGTGTGTTGTTTAGAGCATGCAAGAAGAGGCTAAGAAGGTTGAGCGTGTATATACTTACATGCATGCATGTAAATGTGAGGAGAAGAATGATGATGCTAATTGCATCCCATAAAAGGTTGTGGAAACCTTAGTGAAGAGTATTAGAGAAGACAAGAAGCTCATAGCTAAAGACTTTTTGGAGGAGGAGATTACAGAGGATCAAACTACTGAAGATAAGGTTGATTTACAAGTTGCATCCTAGGAGAAATGGGGAATGTGATCTATCTCTTGGATATAGAAGAGGTAGATGTCATTCATAGCATGGATGAACAAGGGATTGTTATGGAGAACATTTTCATAGAAATTGAAGTGAAACTTTTCCTAGGTATGGTGAGATTTGAATTCATATAAAGGAGTTTGGTTGTTGAGGTGAACATAGTTTTGGAGGTGAATATTTCAGAGGAAAATGTGTTGGCACTTCATGTACTTGAAATATTATCCCAAGAAGATGGGGATAGCTCAATATTTATTGATGGATATGAACAATCTATGGAGAAAGTGAAAAATTGGATGTGGAAGTTTGGAGTGCATGAATGGGATACTATCGTGTCCGATTTATGGTTCGATAGGGGGAGAAAGCTGAGGAAACTAGAGTGAAATAAATATGAACTTGGAAGTTCATATTTCTTAAAACAAAGGTAGTATGATGCAGAGCATCCAAGCATCCTAAAATGTGGCACGACCAATGAAAAACCATGCATCCTTAAATGTGGCAATATTGCACATCGATGAAGATGATGTTCAGTTATATTTATAAGAAGAGGTAAGCATCAATGAAAGAGGGGGGGCATAACATCATTGAGACTCAGAGGAGATGAAAATGCACTTAGAGGAGCTGTGCATGATAGAGGGAAATGCCAATGGGATGATTTTTGATCATTTGGCATGTGTGAAATGCGTGCATACCAATGGGTTGAACACCAATCATTTGGATTTTATGTTAGTCAGGTCGGTCTACTGAAGGATGTGTCCTTTTTTTGAGTTATTTAAGCATGCGTGAGTGTTTAGAATATTGTGATGAGCACCTGTACGTGTTTGTTCTTACTTTGTATGTGTGTTGTACTTTGTGATGTCCATTTCCATGGGATCTGAAAGATGCATTTCTAGATCCATATGTAATAGGGAATTGTTGTAGTGTATAAGAGTTACAAAGTGGAAAAGAGGATTTCATATTTATCTATCTATCTATCTATCTATCTATCTATCTATCTATCTATCTATCTATATATATATATATATATATATATATATATATATATATATAATACTACCTATGGGGGTTGAAATGTTATTTAGTTTCCCCCCCTTTCTGTATGCATCAAGTGACACATACAAGTGTAAAGAAAGCTCCAAATAAGCAGGGATGATTGTGCTATACGATCGATGAAAGGAAGTAGAGTGTTTTCTAGCTAGGCTAGTTGAATAGCTCCTGAATTTCTGATTCAACTAAGGAAAAAAATTAGGCCCCAACATCTGCTCATCAAAGCATAAAATAAAATTCTCCTTGTTTCTCCTTACTTCACGAAGTATTGAATTTTCTTACCTCCCTCCCTCTTGACGAACCGACCCATCAATCAGGAATCCATTACCTGAAACCATCAATCGAGAATCCCTTGCCTGAGAAAGGAAAGTGGTGTGGGGCCTCTTTTCAAAGGTATCTCTAGCAACAAAGTACGTTAGTTAGGGTTCTCTGAATCAGGTATAGAAGAATCCCCATTAGGACCAGGCATGCACTCCCTGTTATAGCTATTTGGAAGATGCTATGGAATTGAGTTACCTTGTTCCACCCTTCTTGAGTCACGCCCATTGGTTCAAGGTGGTTGTTCTTTTGGAAGCGGCTAAGAGAGAACGTAGAGACCAAATAATTGGACCCTACGAAGAGATAAACTAAAATTCTTCTTTCCCCTCATTCAGGATCATAAGAAGGAAAATCAAAATGGTTTCTTCCTCTTCGATCAATGAAAACACAAAATGTGAACAAAGGAAGCAAGGTTATAGAATTGGGTAGACCATTGAAAAGTGATGTAATGTTATAGAACTAGATAAACCATTGGAAATTCCATAGAAGTATTCTTCCCATCCTTTCAAGATCAATAGTTTTTGGGAACCATATTCTATTTGTACAAAAAATGAATTTTGGCAAAACCTTTATTGTCCATGAACTAACAACTTAAACTCTCTGTGACAAAATTTGTCAATGGTGTTATGAGCCATTATCTTTAAAGTGGGGAAAAGTCAAATTTTCTAAGCAAAATCATTATATCTTACAGAAATTGTGGTAAATCTTGACTTTGGAGAACACATCATTTATATAGGAACACACTAGAACAAACTCTTTGGACAACACTTGGGTTAGGCAAGAACACCCATAGGTGGGACCACACTGAACACCCCTACCCTAGCCATCTATAGAATAAAACAGATATTTGTGTTAAAGAGAGAAGTGAACGACCAAAAGAGTCTTCCTAGCAAAGGACATTGCATACAATATAAAACTTGTCGTTTGGTTATGAGATCCTCTAGTCCCATGTATGTCTATTACACAAAAAACACATAGCCCAAAATAGTGATAAATTGTATTAAGAGATCGACTTAAAGATAGAAAGAAAATTATTCCTAATAAACATGCATATCTAGGGTTTCTTTTGAACATGAGATTCCCTATGTTGTGTGTCGAACATGTTTCAAAGCTCCTGACTATTGCTGCAGTCTCCATAGAATGACCACTAGTGTTGTTATAGAAAGATTTGCCTCACCCCATGCAATCTTGCACAAAATGCCTTTTTCCATTTCTCTATGTAGACTTGTAATCTATTTTTGCAAATCCCAGAGCTAAAAATACAATTTTTCCACATATACTTACCTTGCCTACTATACACCATGCGTATATGAAGGTTGCACCTCTACAACCCGCGTACTTTGAGAAATGTTCCCAAAAATGAAAAATGGTGTCGGGTTTCCATGTCACGTCACAAGATCAATGATCCTTGGCCTTCCATATACTGGAAATGTTCTGACTCGGCCGTTCAGTTCCACTTGAAGGCTATAAATGGGCCAAATCTGAGCTATGGAAAAGAAGAGAAAGAATTCAACTTTGAGAGAAAAGTTACTCTGGAGGAATTATTCACTTCACATTGAGTTTGCATCCCTTTATCCTTTAAGTCTGAACACATTGTTCATCCCCCAAGCTCTTCCCTTATTGATTGATAACTTCATTGTCTCTCTTATATGAGCTTGCCTTTGGCATAGAATTGAAGTGGTGGAGGCCCAGCTGGAAGGAACTTAGTTTCTCGGATCCAAACCCCGCCGACACAGAAGTCTGTAACTTATTCACTTCTGTTGATTATATTTTAATAGAAATACTCTTTTCTCGTCCAATTGATATCTTGAAAATATTTCAACTATTATTCCATGGGTTTATTTGTTATGAATGTTTATGGATTATGCTATTGAATGTGATAACATCATATATTATCACCATATGGTTGCATTGCTTGGTTTTTGAGGACTAGTTGCAGGTGTATTTCTTTAGGTCAAGTGCTCAACGGTGGAATTCATCGAACATCTAGACGAGGTAGGCATTTTATCTTGTCTTGCTAGCATATTTGTTTATATAGCATACTTGACAATAGAGTTGATTTCTATAGTCATTTCCGTTTGTTGTGGTTTACCCCTAGCCATAGAGAGATTTTCCTCGTAATAGAATTGACAACCATACTAGGGAATGAATATTATTTTTGGGGTTTGGAGTGTTTTTCTCCTTAGATTGCTCTCATTCATATTGAGTTTCTTGTCGAATTATTGCTTGACAACCTTTGTTCACTCTGGGTCTGAGTCTTTCAGCCTTCTCCTTAGCCTAGTTGTGTTTTAACACATATACGCGGGTTTTTTCTTGACAGTCGCATACATTTGCATGTTGTCCTTCTGCAAGTTGCGTACATATGTGCTTTTCCCTTGAACAGTCGTGTACATCAACCTTTGTTGATTGTTTACTGGGTTTGGTGGTTGTTGGGTAGGTTTTGATGATTGTTGAGTCTTCTTGGGTCTCTGTAGTGACTGTTAAGTGTTCGTGGAATGACATAGAACCTGTCTTTGGTTGAGTTTCTGGGTGGTGCCTTTCTCATCATATTTTCATTTTGATTGTCCTTTACCTTGGGATCAGTGTTTTTCTCCTTGATATCCTACTTGGGTTGTCTATGTCTATACACAATAGAGTCATTATATATCAAGATGTTGTTCAGTCCTTGAATTTTCATTTTTCTTATATTGAAAATACAAAACATATTAGGCATTCTACATTGATTGGAATTTTGATATTTTGAGTCTTTGTCATTTATCTTAGTGCATGTAAAGAAATATTGCATTTTTTATTTAGAATTGCATAATTGAATTGAAAATTGCATTTTTTAAGAAGCATATCATTTATTGGAAATTGAAGTTAAGACTTTGCATTGTATTCATATTCATTTATTTTACTTGCTGAGTCATAACATCACTAGTTTCACGACCACATCTTTTGAGTAAGAAAGGCCATTAAAATTAATGTTATAATTTAAAATTGATTAGTAACGATTTTATTTTCTAGGGTGCACAAACTAGCTTAGGATTTAGTGCCTTGGAATAGGATTTTGTGATTAAACTTATCGAAGGCTACTAAATCAACATATGTGTTTGACTAAGGGAGTGGAGAAATCCATTTTATAATCAGTAATATCAGGAGGCTCCACTTACACCGAAGTTAAGCACGAGGTCATGTGACGTTGGTTGAAGGGATATCCCCCTGATACCTTCTTAGCATCAAAGATATTTCTGGGGATATATTCGTATCTGGGGATCTTGCTAGTTCCCTTACCTCCGTGAGAGGCGGTGCTTTCAAGGTTTCAGGATTTTCTACCCTACCCATACGGTGGACTTGAATTACGACTGTTTTCCTGTGCATCGGTTATATCGTGGTTGATTAGTTTCTTGACTTAGGTGCCACATAGGTTACTTGCAGGGGTTATTCTGCAGGTACCCTAGGTCAGATAAGGGTCGGACATCACACATCCTTTATCAAGGATTACCTCTCTGGGGGGATCTGACCGACTGGTTGTTAAGCCCATGAGGACCCTTATAACTGATTCTAATACCTTCGATATTTAGTAGGGAGTCTCAGGCCCCTATTGGGCGAGGCATACCTACTTTAGGGATGGAGGCCCCTTTCAACCACTTTATCATGTTTGTGTGCATATTAGTCATTTGATTATTTTTTGTGTGATCTTTAATTATTAGTAGGCCTTTGATATTTTATACTGTGCTTTGAGTTGTCATTATCATGGATAGTGGAGTTCCTATGACTCCCTCCTTTACCGCTACCCCCCCGCCCCCCCATGTAATTCACTCATTTCATGGGGATGAATCCATCCACTTTTCATAATGGTATGCATAATTATGACACTTAGTCCATGCCTTGGGTCTCTAATAATTTTCATGTTAATATGCCTAATGTGCCTTCACCCTTTCCATCATCTCCTTGGCCCACTTATATGAATCCTAGCATTGGATCTGGGGGCATCATGGCCTTGTTGTCTACATATTCATTTGATAGGAGTCATGCCCCTCAACCAACTCTCACTATGGGAGGTTGGAACCTCCCCTCTTACGGATCCAGTCCTAGCTATGTTTTTTCAGGAGCCAGTACTAAAATGGGTGGTTATTCTACTTATTACAGCCCATCCATGTATCCTTCGTCCACCATGCCAGTTCCTACGAACACTTTTCCGATGGAAGGTCCACATATATCCCCGCTTCTTTCATATGGGGGGAATCAGTTTTACGGTTCGGGCTACCCTCTTCACGGAACCCCTTCACATGGGGGTACCATAAATCCTCACTTGAATAATCCTTATCATACTTTCATCTCTTCACAAAATTCATTGATGATGCCTGTACAAACCTCTATGGATCAATTAGGCATAGGATACTACCTTTTTGGATAGGCACATGGTGTAAACCAGGACCCTTCTTGGACTGCAATGTTTCAAAACCAATCTTTCCCGGGACCTTGGTATCAAATGCCACAACTCACCACCATCGTTAGTCTAGTCACTGCCAGTCATATTGGAGCTCTATCACCAACCATTGCTAGTCATGTTCGATATTGGTCAACAACCTCTACAATTCATGTTGGAGACCCGCAACCAGCCACTGCTAGTCATGTTGGATATTGGTCGACAACCTCTGCAATTCATGTTGGAGACCTACAATCAACCACTGCTATTCATGTTGGGGGAATCACTCTAGTCGCCATGAGTCATATCGATGTCACATATCCAACCTCTATACATCATGTGGGAGATAAATCTCTCGCCTCTGCCAGTCACGCTGAGAGCATGTCACCAACCATTGTAAATGATGTTGGGGGAATTCATATGATTGATAAGCCTAGAYGTCTCAGACGTAAGCCCAAATTCCTTTGCAGGACTTGCGAAGGAAATCACCTTACTCATTTGTGTCCTGCTACTATTGCGATACCAGAAGTGTGGTTCTCATCTGAGGGCCCTTCGTGCTCTGAGGCGTCTGTGGTTTCCYCACACCCTATTTCTCCTTTGATTGACATGAAAGTCATGTCGATGCAATCCTATCCTGTCCATGCCCCCATTTTCAAGGGCGATGTGTCTCCTATCCCTGTTATCACACATCCTATTCAACCTGGAGTTGAAGAAGTGGTCGTACTAGTGCAATATCTAGTCAATCCAACTCTCCTTTTGGAGGGTGATGCATCCTTCAACCATGTCGTTAAAATTTTTGATACTGCACCTTCTGAACAAGAGAAATTTTTACTCTCCCTGAGTACTCTCCCGCCAAGTTCTGGAGAATTTCCTTTTGATTGGGATGGTCTCGTCGGGTATCCAATGCCTCTACCTATGTCCTTTCAAGTAAGAGACATCATCTGATATATTACGGAGACGGTAACCTCTGCCAACACTTTATCCTCCTCGACTTGGAGATATTTGAGTTTTCCCAATCTTGTGTCGGTTATTCGTAAGATACTAACATTTCAAAGAAGTCCATCACGGGATCCTTGGCCTCCCCTGTGACATGCCGCCTAGAAACTCCCAAGTGAATCTAATTTAAGCTCTTTTCTTAATCGTCTAAAAAGACAAAAATATTGTCGAGTGAATTTGTCCCTTTCACACTCATTAAATTGGACTTGAAAGGTCATGAGTCTTAGTTAATCCCTTTTCCGACTTGTTTTCAAAAAACAAAAAGATTGTCGAGTGAAATTGTCTCTTTCACACTCATAATTTGGATTTGAAAGGATGTCTATTTGGTACAAGTTTATCCCTTTTTCACACCAAGTAGACTAAGACTATGAAAAAGGACATTTTTTGGTGTTAAGTTGTGATTGCATCTCATGCCCTTGCTTGCAGTATTGAGCCTATAGCTGGTTATCACTTTGCGTTATAAACCGTTTGCCTCAACAATTTTTCATCCTCAACCAAGCAGAGACTTATTTATATCCTTTGCAACTTGACACCCTATACCCCGGAGTGAACATTCCCCCAAGTGTCCATATCCTGCATGCACCTCATTGCATTGAGCATAGGTATGTTCCACTGCTAGAACTAGTTCTTACTTGCAACACTCATTTCCTCCTCTATATCATAACATTCATTTGACTATTAAAAATAAATAAAAAAGATGTGCGGGAAGGGAGTATTATCTTATATTGGCAACAGTTGTGTCACATTTGAACAGAGAAAAAAATTATTGAGTCCACTTGTCATCATGATTTTGGGTTTAGCATGGAATTAGTAAGCTGAGCTTGTTACAAATAGTTTGCTCCTCCGACTGGTTACTCTTCCAGTCCCTATGGAGAGTTTGATTGATTCCTCCTGCATCTCATGGTTTCCTCATTGAGTATATGCTGCCAGAGTCTTCCATATGTCTCATGCTCTTGTTCAAAGGATGTCTATCAACCTGTGTCATCCATTCCTCAGAAATATTGACTTTGCATGTCGTCCATACCCTTAGTTTGTCTCAGAATCACATGAAGTTGTAGTTCTATTACACACCCTAGTCCTAGTTTCCTCATTGGTAGGTAACCTTGAACCAAGAAGCCGACATTTCATCATTGGTCATTGACTGGGTGGTTTCCCTTGTGTTTGACGACAAGACATCTATTCACACATTGGGATTCATGCAGTGTCTTGGATGCCATTAGAATTATTGGTGGTTTCCTTGCCTTTGTTAACATTTTTCCTCATTGGCTGCTATTCAAAGGGTCTTTTCGTGTACTTATTGCACTTGGCACATGCAAAAGACGTACAGGGTCGTGGGTTTGTGAACATGTTCTTTGTCCGATTTTCTCCAAATCATCAAGCTCCTGCTTTGTACCTCGTGTTGAATGATGAGATATGCCTTAATTCTCTCCTTTCAACGGGCCTTCTTCCATCGACTTCAACTCATATATTCTAGAAACGAGACCTAGTGTCCTATGAGTACCTAGAGTCTTGCAGTCATTAGTGGCAGGTTCTCTTGCCGTCGACAGCTGGGACTACATCAATGTCTCTTGAGCGATGGATTCTTCAAGTGTTCGACCCTGATTCCTTTATTCACACTTGTAAGAATGTAATCGGTGCCTTGATACCTACTTTCATCATTGATAGGTTGTCTCGCGTTTGTTAACTGTATACCTCAATGAATGATAATCAAACAAAGTCTCATTGTGTTTGACCTCAACTCCTTTATTCACACAATGTAGACTTTCACCTTTGGCGGATTGTGTAGAAGACTTGAATACATCAATATGTAGCCACAACTTTCCTGAGTTGTTGCTACCTTTTCATTGGACTAGTACCTTTGTGACTTCAGTGATCATGGGAGATCAGATTGTACTCCATTGTATATAGATATCTTTAGATTGAATTTGAGACTAGTTCTACTGGGCCTTGTTCGTGACTATGCCAACCTTTGTCATATGATCGCATTTGTATTTTCCTATTCATGGCCATGGACAATTGTTTGGTATATTTTCATATGGATCTGCAGTGTAATTCAAATTTCCATCCATGTATGCAAATTCAGTACAAATTGTAATGAGAAACTAGTTCTTCTAGATGGGTCCCCATTACTGGACACTTCTCGGTTTTTTATAATGTATTTCGGCCATCACAGATAATCCTTTGACCTCACACATTAGGGGGCATATGTTATAGCAGTATTTTCCTCACCCCATGCAATCTTGTACATAAGGCCTTTTTCCATTTCCCTATGCAGACTTGTAATCCCTTTTTTAAAATCCAAGAGCTAAAAATACAATGTTTCCACATATACGCACCTTGCCTACTATACACCATGCGTATATGCAGGTTGCACCACTACAACCCACACACATCAGAAAATGTGCCCAAAAATGAAAAATGGTGTTGGGTTTCCATGTCACGTCACGGATCAATGATCCTTGGCCTTCGATATACTAGAAACGTTCTGACTCGGCCCTTCAGTTCCACTTGAAGGATATAAATGGACAAAATCCAAGCTATGGAAAAGAAGAGAAAGAATTCAACTTTGAGAGAAAAGTTACTCTCAAGAAATTATTCACTTCACATTGAGTCTGCATCGCTTTATCCTTTAAGTTTGAAAACATTGTTTAGCCCCCAAGCTCTTCCCTTATTGATTGAGAACTTCATTGTCTCTCTTATATGAGCTTGCCTTTGATGAAGGATTAAAGTGGTGGAGGCCCAACTGGAAGGAACTTAGTTTCTTGGTTCCGATCTGTGATGACACGAAAGTCCATAACTTATTCACTTTTGTTGATTATATCTTAATAGAAATACTCTTTTCTTGTCCAACTGATATCTTGCAAATATTTGAATTATTATTCCATGGGCATATTTTTTATGAATGTTGATGGATTATGATATTGAATGTGCTAACATCATATATTATCACCATATGCTTGTGTTTCTTGGTTATTGAGGACTATTTGTAGGTGTATTTCCTTGGGTCATGTGCTCAACAATGGACTTCATCGAATGTCTAGACAAGGTAGGCCTTTTATCTTGTCTTTCTAGAATATTTGTTTATATAACATACTTGAGAATGGAGTTGATTTCTGCAGTCATTTCCGTCTGTTCTGGTTTACCCCTAGCCATAGAGAGATTTTCCTCGTAACAAGTGTCTGCCCAGAAAGTGTAGGGAAAATGTTGTGTTAGTCATGATCATTATCACCACTAATCAACACCACAATAGTTTTTTGTCCATTTGCATTGTTGTGGTATTAGTTCCTATTCCATTCAAATAGGACTGCAAATATCAAATTCCATTGGAAATCAAATGCCTCTCTTGTGAAGAACACACTTCAAAGCTCTAGGTTATTGTTGCAACTACCATAGAATAATCACTCGTTTCTGAGCAGAAACTATAGGAAAATGTTTTGTTAGCCATGATCATTATCCACCAGCACCATATATTGTTTCACCTATTCATGCACCCGTAGTATCATTCCCCTTCTCTTCTAGTTCAATTTACATATGTCTGTTTGAGTGAGATTTCCTCACAATTGTGATCTCTAGGGTTTTTTCAAGGCTAAGTGTATGGACCATTCATTGTTTTGTCCCAGGGATAATTGTGCAATTAAAAATTAGCGTGGAAATTATTTAGTTAGCATGTCCCAATGTGTTGTATCGACACTTGTGTGCCTAATCAGGTACAAGCAACATCGCAAGTTCGATTCTTGGAGGCTACTGAGCTGAGAATTCTGTATTTTCTCTAGGAGGAGGATGATGAAAAATATCTTGTGGTGTTGGCTCATGCTTGGGTTTTTTCATATACAACTTATTGTGTGGTGGGGCCTGCATCCTTCCACCCATCATTTCCATGCTTCTTAGTTTAAGAAAATGAATGATGGAAAGGGGAATATATTAATGCTTGGAATCTATCCTTTACCAAGAAGTGAGTGTTTCCTTCGTCATAACAGTTGGTATTGTTTCTAGGTAGAAACATGATTTATACTCCTCTTCCAATCTATTTGAACAAAGCTACAACTGGCACATACTAAAAAAAAGTTACATGGTGGAGGAACCATGTGTCTTTCTCATTAAGACAAGGTGTCGACTCTAAAAACATATGTTACTTACTAAGCAAATCTATCGCTATCTCAAGCCTTGTACTCTCCATTTTGATATGCAACTATGTTTTATCAAAAATGTTTTGAAATTAAACACAACTTAATGTTTATGTAGAGAGAACAAGAATATCACAAGTTTCAAAATTTTTTATAACTACTTTCACAATTATATAATATCAAAATTCCATTTACAGACTAACGTATATCTCACCACCTATCAATTTTAAAGACACAAGGATGAGAGGGCTCTAGTCACAAAAAATATCGACTCAAGGTTACTTTTACTCATTTTGATATGCAAAACTCTTTTCGAGAAAATATTGCAATGGGATCTTCACAATGCTCACAACATAAATATGTATAACTATTCAAACTACTCTTCAACTTGTGTAAGTGGTAACTATTGTTTATTATTGGTACTATGTATCCATTTAACTCCATAAATTTAACTCTGACCAATTTTATATTAGACATGTCTTGTTGTGAATGAATACAAATGAGGTTGGAGATGTGCTTCTTTATGTAAATTATCAAAGGAAATAAAGACAGGCGACATAGGGAAGGTCACATGCCACATATAAGCCATCTTCTTAGTATGATCAATAGAATTCATAAGAATTCCGACACCACCACTATATGGTTGTTTTGGGGTTGTGTTTTTTTCAGATACTTTAATTATGGCAGCCAAAAAACATAAGCATAAGTATGTGAGAATTATGTAATATGTATACTGTAACAAGATGTTTGTATATTCATAGTCTTTTATCCCATTCTTATAGTGTTCTTATAATATTTAAAATGTTTTTTGTTCATTCTTCTTTTCACTTAAATATTTCATTATTTGCAAGTCTTTCACGTCTCTATGTTCATTCACTTTTGAATTTCTTAAATTTTAAGGCATTGTCTCTGTATCTTTAGACATTATGTAAGTTTATCATTACAAATCCTTATTAAAGAAAAAACCTAATAATTTACACCTTATCATTTTTTCATCATACAAGAAAGAGTTCTCATCCTACAATAATCCAATTCCAATGTGATATGATAAATTATATTTTCTCATGCACATCGAGTATCTACTTAAAAAAAATCCAATTTCAATACGATCTATCACATGTTATGGTATGTTGGAAATATTAATTACAAGTCATGAGATTACACTTATGTCGACTCTGTTTGTCATGAAAAATGGAGTGTTCTACAGTCAAACACAACATGAAAGAGTGTTAGCAAGAGCGTTATTAAATGAGTCGATCTTTATCTTTCTCAAGATCTATTATGCAGATAGAGTCAGTTGAATTTATTGTCATCTTAATTGTTTGAGTCGGTTAGATTCTAGAGGAAATCTTTGTCTTCATCTATATATGTTTGAGTCTGTAAGTAGTCGATACACTGAGAGGTAGAGAGAACATATTTGATAGTTATCAAGCAACAATATATGTGTAAGGAGTCGAATAAGTCTGAGAGCACAATCTATGGTTTTGTAAGTTTGCAGAAGTTGTTGGAGATGAAGCTCGACATAGTTTTATATTTTGTAACCGCCGGTAGTGCTCAAGTTCATAATATATTAAGTATATGTGTGTTGATGTATTTCTGATTCTCTATTGTGTTCAAACATTCCATAAATACATTCTCTATGTCTTCTACACAATCTTAAGTAAGTTTACAATTTGACTGAATCTACATTGAAATATATATTTGTGAGTTTATGTGCTGAGAGTAGTGTTGAGGAAAATATATGAAATGATCTTACTCAAGCATTTTCATATTTTTCTTGAATAAAGAAAAATAGACGGGAATGTCACCCTATGTTTATATCCATCAAAAATAAAATCCTAACTCACAAGTATCAATTACAAGTTCTTAGGCTAGTCTTTTCACAAATAAAGCTTGTTGAAAAATTCATTTTAATATGATTTTCTGAATATAATAGTTGTTGAAAACAAGTGTAAAGACATAAGTAAGACACCAAGATGATAATCAAGACAGATGAGACATGAAGCAATCCGTTATTTCATTCCAATTCACCAAAGAGTCATTTTCTTTACAAAATCTCGTACAGAAATTTCGGACCAAAGTCAAACTTAGACATCCCCGATGGAACATACAAAAGGACCTCTAACAGAAAACCAAAACTGAACTCTAAAAGATGGATCAGCTTGCCACATATT
>ML782630.1:462370-482190 GCA_009831015.1 Picea engelmannii | reverse complement strand
AAATGAAAATGTCTCCTTGGTATATATAGGAGACTAGGAGGTATAATTACAACTAATGGCCTAAAGCCGACATAAATAAAATAACATTACTAATATAATATGCCACAATTAAGGGGTAATGAGCCAATATTAGGGCTTAACAAAAAATAACTAGAATCCCATTGGTCAATGCTTAGTCAACATGGGCACCAACAAGCATTTTCACAGTAGAAAAATCAGAGATCCGAGTTGATTCTCGAAATAATGAGTCATCACCCAAATTAGGGTCGAATTAACATATCCATGAGCTAGTTAGTTTCATCATTACTCCATAAGAGTATTTCTAGGTTAAATTTTTACATTCCATTTTGTATAAATAAGATAAAATATGAAGCTCGAGGGGGATTCCAATTGGAGAAAATAACTTTTGAATCCAAGTTTGTAAATAGTCTTATGATTAATAGAAGAGCCATGATTTCCTTCAGCTAGTTTTCTTCCTCTTCCTATGCATGAGCAAGCCTGGAGGCCCCCCTTTCTTTGGTCCATCTCATTGTTGTACATTGTTGTGTATATCTTAATTTTCTGCTGCTTCTTACTTGCTAAATCATTTCATTATATTATGTATATATCAACTCTTTAATTCCTAGGTTTATATTCAAATCTTACTTCAGTTTTTACTTGCAATCTATAGTTGATTTAATTGTTTTATGGTTGATTAATATTTTCTCCAATCTATACTTTTCATAAGTAAAATAGTGTACTTTTTCAAAAACCTACAATCATTGAGGTAACATAGCTTTGCATCCTGATTTACTACTAGTGAGACTATGATAAACCTAGATTGAAGAAGCCAAAGTTTAGTTTAAAAACCATTGCATTTGACTGAGTGTTTGACATCCTTCCAATCTATAACTTTCATAATGCAACCGAGTATTGTTGCAGAAGCTGACAATCATTGTGGCAATATAACTTTGCAACCTGAATTTCCACGAGTGAGGTTGTGATATTTATAAGATTGAAAGTGTTAGATTTTAATCTATAGTCTTTTCATTCTACATGTGTGTTAAAACATTCTTTTCAACCTTTGAATTTAACAAGTTGACAGAGTATTGTTACAAGAGCCTTCTCTTGTAGAGGCATTGAAGTTTTGTAACCTATTTTCCTACTAGTGGAACTGTGACAAACTTAAGTTGAAAGAGTTAGATCTTGTTTGAAGTTTGTTAGATTTCACTTTCCTTTTAATAACTAGTTAAAAGATTTCATTGAGTAATTGATGATCATTTTCAAGTTTGGATTTGATTTTCTAGTTTAAAGGATTGTAGAACAAGTTTCAAATCTAACTCCCTCACATACAATTATTGTGTCTCGCAAGTTTATCAACCATGGGTTGACATAATAAGTGTCCCATTTATGTAAATAAATTAGGCTGACATTTTTGGCGTCGTTTCTAGGGAGGTACTACAGGAATTGGTTTTGAAGGATTTTTGTTTGTTCACAAATTTTAGAGCAGGAAGAGTGAAGAAGGTAAGACGGAAGGTAAGAACCCGTGCACCCACTTTAGAAAGTCTTCACGAGGCCTTGTCATATGCTATTTGCATGAATAAATCACTTATACCTAGAGATAGTAAGGGTAAGTTTGTTAAATTAGAAAAAGAAGTTGTTCTAGAAAAAAAAATTCTTAGATAAATCAAAGACCCCCACAAAACCACCTACTAAATCATCCTCACAACAATATACTAAGTCATCTACCAGACCACCTACTACATCATCTGTACAACCATCCATTAAATCTTTTACCAAACCACTCGTTAAAACATCCACAAAACCCCCCACTACTAAATTTCTTGTAGGGAATAAGAAGGATGCGGGGAAACATATTGTTGTAGAGAGCTCAAATCAAACAAAAGCAGAAGAAACACCAAAAGGTTGGAGCAAATAATTTTGGATATTTTGGGACAAGAAAATGGCTGATGAAGAATATCATATAGGAGGCAGAGGACCAAGAGGTGGAGAACGAGAAAGAATGCTAGAAGGAGGAGGAGAAAGAGAAAGAGGTCCAAGAGGTGGCGAATGAGAAATAATACCAGAAGGAGGAGGATAAAGAGAAAGAGGTCTGAATGATGAAAGGGAAAAAACAAGAAAAGAGGAAGAAGAAGTTACTTTCGATTTTCCTATCTTAGACGTACCTACAACATTTAGAAATAAGTTAAGGATGAAAAAAATTCCACCTTTAGTTATTCCTAACTTTCATGGTATGGCCTATAAATATCATGATGCATTTATGTTGGAATTTGATCTTTTATGTTGCACATATGTATATATTGATGATGCTCACAAGCTTCATTTATTTCCTGCCACTTTGAAGGGAACTTCTTTAAAATGTTTTATGGGACTAGGAGAAAACACCATTAGGTATCGGGATACCATGAGACAAATTTTCCTTAAGAAATATCAAGATTATTATAGAACTTGAGATTCCAGAGAAGAAATTTTTAGGATAGCCCAAAAAGAGGATGAGAGCCTAGAGGACTATTTGGAGAAATTTTTGTACAATTTATAAAAATCAAAACATAGTTCTTTAAGTTTTGATATTATCCGTAATATATTTAAAAAAAAAACCGTGACAAATATATTGATATTCTTAATCTCATGGGATCTGGTGATATTTTGTCTTTACCATTTGAAAAAATTTGCTAAAATGTGCAAGAATTATTCCAGGGGCAGAGCTAAGGCAAGAAAAGGATAAAGAGATGTTATTTCCAAAGTCACCAAATTAGCTACTGGGAGTATAACAAGGCCAGAACTAGGAAATTTGTTCAAAATTTTCAAGACTGATCTTTTAAGTAGATTAGGTTCTCTAATTGATACATTAAAAGATAAAAAGAAACAATAAGAACATAATGAATCCTTATCAGTTTTTTTCTCTAAATGTAGGAAAAAACATCCACCAAAATATATTCCATTGGACATTATTCGAGTTTGTGTCATCTGAGCAGAAGATCATTCAACATAAAATTGTCCATCACTACCAGGACTCAAATTAGTTTCTAAAGGTGAAAGTGGAGTAACATAATCTCATTACTATGTTTCACCAAGAAGACCATGACAATCACGCACACTATGTATGTCTCAAGATCATGTTCAACAATTTCCTACATATTCTGATCCAAATTTTGTACAAAATACATGGAATTCCCCTTTTCCTTGGCATGCATAGTCTCCTTAACATGTCCAAAACCAACCCCATCTACAGGGTTGGTGAGGACCCACTTATGGAAACCAACCTCCCTATAATCCTCAATAGTCATATGAAACATATCAACAATCATATTTTCAACAACCATATCAACAACAATATTTTCCTTTTCAACAAAAACCATATCTACAACAACAACAAGTTCCATCCACTCAATATCCACAATTAACTCAACAACCATATTTTGTACCTCCTCCGCCACAAATTACTCAACCACAACAACTGCAACTACCTTCTAACTAATAACTACCTAGACTAACTCAATTACCATCCCAGCTAGTGACAAATCCCAATAATAAAGTGGAAATAACTATTTATAATGTTGAAGAAAGAACAATTCCCACATATGAAATTGTTTCTGTACATGATATCCACTTAAGGAATGCAAACAAACTTCATAAGGAATCCCCAATACTTATATAAGAAAAACAAAAATAAGAGATTCCTAATAAAACTGACAGTACAATTGCACAAAAAAAAGTTGAAACTCGAAAGGATCAATCACAATTAACCAAAAAATCTCCTTTCGCAAAGAGGTTGTATTTGTAAAAATATATAAATCCCTTTGAGCACGATTCCTTAAATGAATTAAATATTATTTATGTTTTTATTCCCTTAATGGAGGCTATAAAGAATATACCAATATATACAAAAACAATTAAGGAATTATGTCTCAAGAAATCAAGAAGAAAAATAAAGGATCCAACAATGGTGCAAGTTGTTGGAAAATTAGCTAGTCTAATTTCAACACATATTACAACAAAAAATATGTTGATCCAGGGGTACCAATTGTTACCATCTTTATCAACAATATTTCTATTCCGAATACTTTAATTGACTTAGGCACAACTATTAATGTAATGACCATGGAAACAATGCAAAATTTGAATATCTGTATTCGTCAATCTACACCCACAATATTGGAAATGACAGACATATCTCAAGTAAAACCTATGGGTGTAGTAGGTGGTATCATTGTATATTTGGAATCATGGGAGTATCATGTAAATTTTTTATTTCTTCAACCTAAATCTAACTTGGGAGGATGCCCCCTAATACTTGGAAGACTTTGGTTAGCCACAATTGATGCTCTCATTAGCTGTAGATCAAGGAATACGATTATTTCAAAGGGGAATGAAAGTAATCAAGTGACACTTTATCCACTTACTAGATCTATAAATGAATTGGAACAAATGTCATGGTTTGAAAAAATAGACTCCGAGGAAGAAACTATTATTCTTTTTGCAATATTACTCAAGCTATAAATTTCAAAGAAGAGAATGGTGGAAATTTACTCTAACATTTCATTTCCAATCCAAATTCTATAGAGAAATTTGAATCTTCTCAACAAATTTCCACTAATGATATTTTGGAGCAAAGTTTTTAGAAAAATTGTACAACGAATTCTTTACAATATTTATTTCAAACTACATTTCCTATAAACACAATATCAGATTCTGACAGTAAAGTCATTGAAATTTTCTGTGGGAAATGTCTAAACATTAAATCTACTTTGGAAAAATCTCAGGAAGAATGGTTAATTCAATTATTGCATAAATGGTGCAGACCCCACCCCCTTATCTTCCGGGGCTGCGCGACCTCCCAGTCTAGGATCGTTCGAAACAACTGAGTCAGATTGACTCTTCAGCTGCTTGCTGGAACCTGACAAAATCTATCACAGGTCCTTCCTTTCTTCAAAGTGTGGGTACTTCTAACCCCACAACTCTCTTATTGGCCCTTCGAAGAAAGTTGGCGGCGACACCTACTCTCCGTGCCAGGCCCTTTTTATCACTTGACCTCAGGCTATGTCCCGGGGCTCAATCACACAAAGCGCTTCGGGCTTCAGGCTTTGACTCTTTCCATGACAACCAACTCTTACGTTCTCGAACTCTGAATCGATGAACTTCAAACGGTGTGAGGATCAATGGTCCCCGTCCCTCCTTCTGATCGATGGATATGATCTACTATGGACTTCGACCTTCGAGAGTCTCTCGATATCTTCCTCTGATATCTCACGGAGTACTACTCCTACGAAATGTGCAGATCGCTTCCATGCGTCCCCTCCATATCCAACGACCTGGATTCAAATCACTCTTTGCGACTTCACAAAGATTTTTGTTTGCTCTTAGAAAACCTTCTGGAGCTCCAGCTCCCGGATCTCCCGATATTCTACCACCTGTCTCCTCCCGACTATGGACGATTTCATGGTTTTTGGGACTTCGAAAAGTCCTTGACCTTCTCACACACTTAGTGCAATTCTTCTTGAGACTTGGAATGTTCTCGACCTTCTTCTGCACTCCTTGCAGAGTCCTACGCAACTCTTTTGTGACTTTTCTCGGCTTGAAAAACCTTCAAGGTTCCCAGTTCCTCTGCATCCTTCAGTGGACTTTCTCGTGCCCTCCTGACATCTTGGATCTCTTCCTCCTAAGTTTGTAAGATGGAATTACAGTATCCTTGGTGCACTCCTTGCGCTCAGCTAATCTTTTCGACGAATTCTCCCTGAACCCTTCCACGCGTCTTAAGGCATCTCCTTTCCTTTGTCGATGCACTCTTGCAAAGACTTCCTTCCTCAGAGTGTTCAACAACCTTGGGGTTATCTTAAGGATTCCAACACTTCAGAATGTGTTGCTCTTGTATGCTCTCGTACTTGCTCTATGCCCTCCTGACAGAGTATTTCAGAGTGTTCAGTAACTCTGCGCTGTGCTTCCTCCCACACATACCCAACCACCTTGAAATTTCCCTCTGAGTCTTTGAATTATCATGGTGTGTCCTCCTAGAAGCTTCTCTTATGACTTGTACGAGTTCAGATATTCACTCCTTGCATTGGCTCACATATTTTCCTCCCTCTGGCGCACACTCCTTGCACTTATCCTTGTGAACCAGACTTAATCCAACACACTCACAGATAGAATATTATATCTCTATCCCTGCAAGCGATTTCTGACATACATCTACAACTCAAATGCATACGAATGACATTCATAACAATACATCCATTACAAAAAAGTTGATAAATAGGAAAAACTATTACTTTCTATTAATGGTGGAATGTCCATTACAATATATGAGTCCAAATTACCACTCAGTCTCGACTCTCAAATCTCCTACTCCTATCCATATATATGCTCTACTTGCAACACTACAAGAGTTTATACAAGAGGGGCTCGATGAGCTTCCCTCCAACTAATCTAGTGGTGTCTGATCACCATTCAAAATACCCGTCTAATGGGTATATTACAATGATGGTAATCTTATTCGAATCGGATGCAGATCCTCCCTAATGTCAACCACTTAATGGTGACCTTATCTCCATCTTGTGCGAAGGCACAACTTGGCTCTTCCAACCTATCAACATTAATTTCCTTGATCACGCTTGAGATTTTCTAAGGCAAAAATGAGAGGGTGACACCTCTCCCTTCCTTGAATGTGCACCACTCGTGCTAATCAACTGGCACGTGCTGAGGTGGAGTGATGCTCCTACATCATACTCCACGACTACTAAAATTCATGAGATCCTACTCATGAGCTTCCGAGTTCTGTTGAAACCCTCATGGATCCCAAACTTTCTCCTGGAGTTGTCTCTCCGCTCCTCTGCTTTGCTGTTGTTGTCGCTTCTTCTACATCTCCCTCTTTTCTTGTGTAGGTTCCTTTTTTTCCATCTTCTCCTTATTGACCGCTTCTTCTGCTGACTTCAACATCAACCTCTATATCTCCTCTATGGATTCTTCCAACTTCTCTATCGACTAGTTTACTTTATGCAGTCCACTTGGATGCAACTCTTTATGCTGCTCTATGGGTGGATCGACCCGATCTCCCATGCTGCTTCCATCCTTTGTGATGCTTACTGGACACTCTGTTGCAGACTCCAATTCTGCAGTCTCACCACTAAACTGTTGTTCAGCTACTTCCTCTAACAGATTAAATCCTGTCAGTTCTTTGACTGGTTTCATTACAGCTCTCTCCAACGACAAATCATGTTGGTAAGTCTCCTATGGAATTTCTATCTCATGGCAACCACCTTCTGGTTCCGGACTGTCCAACCAATCCTCCAGTGCCTTTAACACCATCTCCCACTGAGTGAGTAACTCAACTGGGTGCTCCTCTTCTGTTGGGACAAACTTCAGTATCTGTTCCTCCTCCTCCACGAAAGTCTGATCTTGTTGTCCTTCTGTTGCATCTGCAACATCAGTGCTAACCTCTCCTTGGATGCTTGGCAGGAATATATCGACTCCTCCAATGACTAGAACACTCCTCTGATCTTTCTCCTCTCTGATGAAAGTTTCCAACTTGTCATCATATTCATTCATGTGGCTTCCAGCTCTGCATGAACCTTCATATGGATGAGGCCTTTATTCCTCCTCTCCATCTGTCAACACCCCCTGTTGACGTGAACTCTCAGCTGAGCTCATCTCTTCTCCCTTGCCCGCTTGGCAATTCGAGATGTCCACTCTACCTTCTAACAGTTTATGAGATCGCTTGATTACTCCTTATTTTTCACCTGGAAACCTATGAGAACCCTCCCAGATCTCTTTTCCTCTCCATTGAGATTTTCAGCATATCTCAACCACCTTTTTAACACATGTTGTTTCCTTCAGGCCAACAACTTTCGAACAAGCCACTTAGTTGTCCTTTTCAAAGGCCACTCGTACCTCCAATGCACCTTTTCTTTCGGCTGCATCTTGAATGATAGCATCTCCATTTTTGTTCGGATTTCACTGAGCTCCTTGTCTATCTCCACTTTTCTTTTATGCGGGAAGACTTCTACTCAACCACACTCACAACCTCCAACAGTCATCTTGTTTCACCTACAACCCACCTGGTTGTTTATCATCTGTTGCATGCCTTGCAACAACTTACACATAGTATCACACTTTGTCCCCTTCCTCTCACCTGATAGAAAAATCATGCTATGATACCACTTGGTATCAGAGTCTATCCTTTATCTCATTGTTTATGCCTGAGATAAAAATCAAGCTCTGATACCCCCTTCTCTTCCGGGGCTGCGCGACCTCCCGGTCTAGGATCATTCAAATCACCTGAGTCGGATTGACTCTTCGACTCCTTGATGGAACCCAACAAACTCTATCACAGGTCCTTCCTTTCTTCAAAGTGTGGGTCCTTCTAACCCCGTGACTCTCTTCTTGGCCCTTCGAAGAAAGTTGGCGACAACACTCTCTCTCCGTGCCAGGCCCTTTTTATCACTTGATCTCGGGCTGTGTCCCGGGGCTCAATCACACAAAGTGCTTCGGGCTTTGGGCTTCGGCTCTTTCCATGACAACCAACTCTTACGTTCCCGAACTCCAAATCAGAGAACTTCAAACAATGCGAGGATCAACGGTCCTCGTCCCTCCTTTTGATAGATGACTGTGATCTACTCTAGATTCCGACCTTCAGGAGTCTCTCGATATCTTCCTCTGAAATCTCCCGGAGTACTACTCCTCTGAAATGTGCGGATCACTTCCATGTGTCCCCTCCAGATCCAACGCTTTGGATTCAAATCTCTCTTCATGACTTCACGAAGATCTCTGTTTTCTCTTAGCAAACCTTCCAGAGCTCCAACTCCTAGATCTCCCGATCTTCTGCCACCTGTATCCTCCCGATGATGGACAGTTTCATGGTTTTTGGGACTTCGACAAGTCCTCGACATTCTTGCACACTTAGCACAATTCTTCTAGAGACTTAGACTGTTCTCGACCTTCTTCTGCACTCCTTACGGAGTCCTGCACAACTCTTCTGCGACTTTTCTTGACTTGGAAAACCTTCAAGGTTCCCAGTTCCTCTGTGTCCTTCAGTGGAATTTCTCATGCCCTCCTGGTAGCTTGGCACTCTTCCTTATGAGCTTGTAAGATGTACTTACAATGTCCTTGGTGCACTCCTTATGCTCGGTTAAGATTTTCGACGACTTCTCCCGGAGCCCTTCCATGAGTCTGAAGGAATCTCCTTTCTTTTGTCGATGCACTCTTGCAAAGACTTCCTTCCTCAGAGTGTTCAACAACCCTGGGGTTCTCTTAAGGATTCCAACACTTCAGAATGTGTTGCTCTTGTACTCTCTTGTACTTTCTCTATGCTCTCCTGGCAGAGTATTTTAGAGTGTTCAGTAACTCTGTGCTGTGCTTCCTCCTACACAGTCTTTCTTTCCAAGGTACCCAACCAACTTGAAATTTCCCTCTGAGTCTGTGAATTATCTTGGTGTGCTCTCCTGGAAGATTTTCTTCTGATTCATACGAGTTCAGATACACATTCCTTGCGTTGGCTCACAGAGTTTCCTCCCTTTGTCACACATTCCTTTCACTTATCCTTGTGAACCAGACTTAATCCAACACACCCACAGATAGAAGATTGTATATATATCCTTGCAGGCGATTTATAATGTACATCTACACCTCAAATGCATAAAAATGACATTCATAACAAAAATTCCATTACACAGAAGTTGATAAACAGGAAAAACTGTTACTTTATATTAATGGTGGAATGTCCATTACAATATATGAGTTTGAACTACCACTGAGTCTCGACTCTCAACTCTCCTACTCATATGCATCTATATGCTCTATTGGAAACAATAAAAGGGTTTATACAAGAGGGGTTCGACAAAATTCCCTCCAACTAAGCTAGTGGTGTCTAATCACCATTCAAAACACCTGTCTAATGGGAAGATTACAATGATGGTAATCTGATCTAAATCAGATGCAGATCCCCCCTACCGTCAACCACTTAATGGCGACCTTATCTCCAGCTTGTGCGAAGGCACAACTTGGCTCTTCCAACCTGTCATCATTAATTGCCTTGATCACACTTGAGATTTTCGAAGGGAAAAATGAGAAGGCGACGCCTCTCCCTTCCTTGAATGCACACCACTCGTGCTAATCATCTGGCGCGTGTTGAGGTGAAGTGATGCTCCTGCATCAATACATATTCCAAAGCATTCACCTTGGACTACACATATATGCAAGGTATCCATCTAGATACTTGCACACATCATATTTATATAGAGGATAATGTCAAACTTGTTAGACAACCACAAAGAAGGATGAATTCAGTGCTAAAAGAGATAGTGAAAGAATAACTTCAAAATTTGCTAAAAGTAGACTTTATCTATCCTATCTCAGATATCCAATGGGTTTATCCCTTGGTATTAGTACCCAAAAAGAATGGAAATGGAGAATATGTGTGCACTATCGAGAATTGAACAAAGAAACTCCAAAAGTTTATTTTCCTCTACCCTTCATCGAGCAAGTCTTGGACTCATTAGAAGGAAATAAATATTTTTCTTTCCTCGATGGATTCATCGGCTACAATAAAATCAAAATAGATTTGGAGGACCATGAAAAGACAAAATTCACATGTCCTTGGGGGACATATGCATATAAAGTACTACCCTTTGGATTATGTAATGCACCAACTAAATTTCAGAGGGAAGTCTTAGCTATTTTTTCTAATTTGATATATGAATGTGTAGAAGTTTACATGGACGAATTTTCTGTGTAAGGATATTCTTTTGAAAATGCTTTAGATAATTTGGAAAAGGTTCTAGTAATATGCCTAGAAACAAATCTAGAACTTAGTGATGCAAAATGAAGGAATTGTGCTTGGCCATCATGTGTCTCCTACAGGGATAAAAGTAGATCCAACCAAGATAGAAATCATTCTCAAATTTCCAATTCCATCAAATTAACGAGATATTAGAATTTTCTTAGGCTATGCAGACTATTATCATTGATTTATAGAAAATTTTAGTAAAATAGCCTTGCCTTTGTTTAAGTTACTTGTGAAAGATGTTGAATTTTGTTGGGATACTGACTACCAATTTTCTTTCCAAACTCTTAAATAAATTTTTTTATCTGCACCAATATTGAGGAGTCCAGATTGGAGATTACCATTTCACATCTCTACAGATGCAGCTGATACACCAATGGGATCAATTTTAGGTCAAAAGGGAGACCTTCTAACCTATGTTATTTATTTTATCAGTAAAAACTTAACTCCAACTGAACTCAACTATATAGTGATTGAAAAAGAAATGTTGGCAGTTATTCATGCTGTAAATAAGTTTCAAAAATGGTTCCGTAAAGGTGAATACAATTGATGAAAGTGGATCTTCATTTGTGATCAATGGGAATAGGTTGAAGCTCTACAACAAGCCAATAAGTCAAGATGATTTCATCTCCCAACTTTCTTAGCAAAAAGAGATGCAAGTTTTGGGGAAAGGAAGTGATACTCCTACCCCTCTTCCATCTTGAATTCTACTTTCCAAAGAAAAATAATATATATATATATATATATATATATATATATATATATATATATATAAGAAAAAAGAAAATATAAAAAATAAGAAAAAAAAAAAGTTTAGTTGTTAAAACCAGATCTTCTAACTCAATATAAACTTGCATTGTTTTTGGAAAACGAAGCAATTGGTTGACAAAAATTCTCAATAAAATACATACTAGATTTATCTCATACGTATGGAGGGATCAATAGTTTATTTTTCAAAAATATTCAATGAATCAAGGATGTGAAAACAAGTTTGGTAGTGAAAACCAAATTTCTGGCATTACTAGACTTGAATTTATGCCTGAAAACCAGGCAACTTGCTGGCATAAATTCTCACAGGCCTTACAATTCAATAATTGCAAAATCTGATAAGATCTTGTAACAACTTTGAAATTTGTGATAATGAGATCAACTCATTGGGTTACAGAGGTTATTTCAAACCATTTTTCTTAGCAACTTTGAAACCTTAATATCCTTCATTTGCAGAAAAGAATATGATTAGTATAATATTTTGAAAAAGGTTTTATACTTACTATCTTACAAATCAACATATGATACACGATGTTCAGGAGGAGGAAAATTTCTTCCTAATGCACAAACCAAGAATTTAAATAGGGAAAAAGGAAAATAGGATTACATCAAGTACCAACTACAAGACTACACCAGCTACAAGACTACATCAACTTCAAGCATTCAAAATCCAAGGAATGGTATAATCCAGGTTTGATGTTTTAATTTGTTGATTTTGAAATTAAAAATGAAATAAAATTTACTTATACAATTTCCTTCCCTATCCTATCTTATCCATTCTACTCATAACACTATACACCATTTCTACTACATTAAATCCTATCATCATTCCCTTACACTACTTCATTATCTATCCTTTTATCCTATCTAAACACTACCCAAACAAAGCTTCTTTTAACCTTTACTTATTCACTTACCATTTACCACTCCATACATATTTTAAGTTACCACTATATAATCCCCATTTTACTCAACACGACTTTACAAAATATATAATTTTCTTGTGAAACAAAGTAACTCTCTTCCTCCGCTGACTTGCAAATTCAAATATTTGGGAACGAATATCAGACATTTCTTCAACATATACAAAGCTGAACAAGCACTAATTTTAAGGATTCGAATTGCTAAATACAAGAGATCTATGGTTTTTCTGTTAGAAAATAATTTAGAAAAAAAATCTTCCTCTCCTACAAGTCAAATTATGGTGAATAGATAACAATGATTCCTCCAACGCAGGCAGAAAAACACGTAAGAAGGGTTTCGATTGTTGAAGATAATGATTAAGAGTTTTTTTTGAGAGAGCTTTGAAGCTCGAATTGGAAGAACATAGAATAGAAATAGGGTTGCAAGGATTTGAAATTGAAGAACAAATCTTGGGAACAAAGCATACACAGAGGAGGGTTTCAAAGTCAATGGAAGTAAAGTTCGAACTAGCTGGGGTTAAGCTTGAAGTAATTTATCCAGAGAGAATCATAATTCTCAGGAGCGCAGGCTAGATGGAATTATTCGAAAAATTTGATGGACACAATGTAGAAGTCACTAGGGAATTTGCTCAATTTATCGATGGTGAACAAGCTCCGGTAGGCAACTTGACCCTCCATATTTTTGAACACTTTCTATAAAAAATTATAGGGCTTCTACCATTTGGTGAAAAATGGTTTAAAAATAAACCAATGGAGATGAGGGTATGGACACCATTTATGTTCAAAAATAGACAAAAGAACCTAAACTGGGCAGCAAGGGTTCCAAGATTCTGGCTAAAGGACCCCTAGAAAGATATTGCCTTCCTTATAAAAAAATATATCACTTATGAAGGAATATTTAGTTTCATTTTCCTATATCACATCAGACTTATGCTACATTTTAATGATTAAAAACCATTAAATCTACCCTACTACATGTTACACAGTTTGACAAAGATGTCTAGAGCTATACAAAAGCAAACTAAAAACATGGACAAGTATTTATATCATCATTGTTGGGTATGTGTTATATTATTTGCATGAGTAGTATGTGTTATATTCTGCATTGGGACCGCTTTTTCGGGACCGCATTATATTTAGGTGGTTTTTTGACACATGGTTTCTCTGCCTATGGTGATCTATTTCGGTTAAGGAATTAGGGTTTTGGACTAATCCAGGTCATTGGGTTAGGGTTTTGGATGTCGTTGGCTCCTATATGTATTTTGTATTGTAAAAATTGTAACATGATGAATACTATAGAATATGCTGGTTTTCCCGGTTTGGGTTTCCAGGGGAAAAATCTCTGTGTAATGTTTGTATTTGCCATTGTATCTTTTCTATTCCTTTACTAAATATATGTTTGGAGTAGATACTGTACAAGGTTAGAATTTACAATCATGGGATGATAAAGATGATAATTAAACATGAATTGATGAAGTAAGGAATGGTATGTTTGGAATTTTTGGTTGCAAATGAGTTTGAAAACATAGAAGATGCTCCATGAAATATTGAAGGAAATATACCAGATGACACAACTTAAGTTCAAGAAGTTTATGAAATTCCAAGGTGGATAATGGAAAATAAGACATGAAGAAATAGAATAGTGAAACTAAATTGATCTATAAACTCTCGTGGATATTCCACTAGAATAGTTCATCACAACAGATCTGACAAATAAAACTAAAATCTACACTATGAAGGTTAAATTCCTTTAGATTCCATAATATTTAGTTATTGATTTTCTGCTTATGCATGGAATAGATAAAATGAAGAAAATAGAGAACAGTAAAATACAATCACACACCATCCACTAGATAACACAAATATTTTATTTGGGAAACCCTTATGGGAGAAAACCCAACTAGAAGGTGAGGTTGTTTTGCTTTCTTTTCTCTAGTATGGAAATAATGCAAGTACAAAAGAGAAGCCACTCTCTATGGAGTTACCTGAGACATGTGGACTATTAGGCCGCTAATAAACATTAACTTTCTCTATTTTTCTCTCTAATTTCCCACTCCTAGTTGTTCTTCTCTGCCATGGAACAAAATACAATAACATAGAATGGAACCCCTTCTCCTCCTAGTGACCCAATACTTAACATAGCCCGATAGCCATCTAGGGGTAAGCTTTTGACTTCTTCAACCATCAATGGTGGTAGGGTTTTGAACCTTCTAGAATAGTATTGAAATTCCTCACGTGTCTAGCCTCATATGTTGATACTGAGAGGGGGGTGAATCAATATCAAGTAGAATTTAAAAACCTTTTCAACTTATACTTAAACCATTCAATTATATCCAATGAGCAATGAACAATAGTGTAAGAGTTACACCAATACACCAGAATACACCATGCACAATATATGAAAAATAATCAATAGTTATTGTTCAAGGGAAGTAATGACTTCCAAAGGTAGCTACAACTTCCAAATATAAAGGGAGGGATAAACCTCCAAGAGGAAGATACAATCATCCAATATCAAGAGAGGTTTGACCTCTCCATCCTTGCCCCTTCCTTCCACCCAAGAATATATGAGAGATAATAAAACTTTACATTAAATCATCACCATCAACCAACCATCACATAGAGCCTGATAATGCTTCCTGAGACTTCTTCAATTTCTGTAATTCTTAAATTCTTGGAATACTCTGATCCTATAGATAATATTACTCAATGTATTCTCTGAAACTCCTCCAAGTTTCACATCACCAAAAGACTTCATCCTCCCTTGAAATCCGACCTTCTTTACTTATGATTTCCTCTCAAATTCGACTTGTGTATCAAATGAATGTATAATTATATTTATTTATGCCATTAATGTCACTTCCTTTTAACATTAGGGCCGACCTGACACTTTCTTATTTTGTAACTCTTTTCTTTAATTATCTTTAGGACCTACATGTACTTCCTTCTACAATTCACTTTTTCATCTTCAAAAATTCATTTCTCCTCAACCATGAGGATCCACGTGACGTGCCACCTACCACCAGAAACAACATGATGTATACTATCCATCCATGGGTTTTGTTTATGCATGTACATTGTCCTTCATGTCCAAATACCTTCATCAATCTTGCGGTCTAAAACCAATGACTAGGGTTGACATCAATGACAACAACCAATATTCCAACATCATATGCATGAGTAATGGGGGAAGACRTGGCGTCCTCTCATACCATGGTGGTCAACATGATATGTCAACTTGTGGGAGGCATAAGTTTTGCATACAAACTTCGATTGATGCACGGTATAGATGAAATATAATATAATGATCCAATCTAGATTAGAAATGAAGTTGGAGAATCTTCATTTCATCCAAAATTGACAAGAGCAATGACCAAACAACTTGAAAGAAACAAGAAACAAGTTTGTAAATTTTGYAAAAAGACACAKGACATGGTATTGTAGAACAAAATCAAGATGAATCCCTAAAGTTGATGGAAGCTAACATGAGTTTTATGATTATTTAGAGACCAAAGAGAAGGAAACAAGAGAATTGTCCTCATCAGTAAAATTACCATTACTAACTATTGACATGGAATTGGGGGAACCTTCTTCGACAAGAAAATTGAATCCAACATATATTGATAGGGAATTTTCTCCAAATCAGGATCAAATGGAAGAAAACATGCCTACTAATACTTCTTTCACAAAAGGGAAATCTTCAGGAATAGGAGAGGATGAGGTACCACTCTCCACTTTGTTTGCAAGATCAAAATTGAAGAAGAAAAAGAGACATGTTAGAGAGTTGAAAAGTGAAATCAAGGAAATGCATATCTTAGAGAGGCACATAAAAATTTAAAATGAACTCTTAAAGTAGACAAGTGTCAAGATGAGGAATGAAAATGAGAAATTAAAGGAGGAACTAAAGATGCCAAAGGAGGAAAATCAAGAATTCATTCAAGGGTAGACTCAAGCATTAGGAAAACCTTCCAAGAGGTATAAACTTTGGAAACTTGTGAAGTCTCAAACAAAGAAACTAGAGGTAAAGGCTGAAACTAGAAGACAAAGGAAAGTTAGTAAGACTTCCACATCAAATGTGGATGTTTTACTTAGAGAAGTTGGAGAAATCTAAGTTCAACCACATTGGAGAAAAATAACAATTTTGACCATCGACCATTAGTTTGATTAGTTAAAGCACATCCATCCAAACAACATTTTTCCATCAGATTCATGGCATTTATCCATCGAGGGAAATTCTTCTCAAATTGATTTTCCTGATGATAACTACAAAAAGAGTTTGAGGTCACATCCCCTAAATCAATATTCAAATTAGCGGGGGGAGGTTCTATGGATTTAAAAAGAGTAGGTCTCTTAAAGAAAGGTTTGTAAGGCCTTTGGTAGGAAGTACCTTCCCCTGAACTCCTTTTCATGTCTACTATTTCATTCGAGAGCTTCTTAATCATTATTTGTAGACTTTCCATGTTGATGATATTTTTTTCGTTGCTTTTCTGAACTTGATTTCCTTGTGGTCAAGTCAACAAAAGGCCCCTTTTGGGATGTAATGTTTCCTTATTTCCTAAGGATATTTGGATTTCTTTACACTCTTTCATCTGGAATTCGATAGTTTTGGCTTCCTCAAAGTTTTCTTCTAGAGTATGTTTGTTATCCCTTTTTACAAACACAGAAATTGAGGACGACATAACATTTGCATAAACTTCGATTTGCAATTCTTGGGTGGGGGATGCTTCTTGCTGAAACTTGTTCAGGATTGTGTTAAATTTTTTTATTAAAATCCTCAACCTTCTCTTTAGGCCCCATAGTGGCAACAAATAGTTCAACCATTAGTTCCCCAGTTGTGATTTCTTCTATAAACTTATCCAAGAAATATTTTTGGAACTTAATCCAACTATTTATGGAACCAATAGGGAGATTAAAATACCAAGTGGAGGATGATTTTTCAAAAGTATCAGGAAATAGTTGACATACTACATTCTCATGTTGTACATTCATTAATCATATGACAAGAATAAACTTGTTAATGTGATCGTTAGGAGATTTAGATATTTCAGGGTCAAATTTGGGTACTAACTTCTCTAGATGCCTTGGTAGGTTGTGTAAATGACCAAGTAAGGATAAGGAATCTATGGCCAACCATGGTTGGTTATTTTCCTCATGATCCCCCCCCATGTGATCAGATTTGTAGTTTGGGGTTTTTGAATCATATTCTTCTTCCTCTAATTCCGGTTCATAGTACTCTTGGTGATCAGAGTAAGTACTTGCAGGTGGAGTAACTATTGGTGTGTTAGGGATTAAACCAAAATGTTTTTCTATTTCAGTTAAGGAAAAATACACTAGGTCTTCAACCATATGTACTAGGGTATGCTCATATGTGGACATAACTGGTCTCACATTTCTTCTTATTTGAGGAAGTAACGGGGTTATGGGTGACACTCATATCTGTCTAACGTATTCTCTAATGATTCTCCTGAAATCATTAACTTCCTCGTGAGATATTGTGTATGGGATTTCAGGATGGGATCTAGAACTTTCCTCATCTTGAGGTGAGGTGTTGAGGGTGTTATTATATTTAGTCTTTGGATTTGATTTATGTGGGATATTTGTATGGATTTCCATGCATCAGGCCCTCCTTCGAGCGCCAATTCTGTTGAGGGGGTGGGATTCCATTTTCTCAACAGGAGGGATTAAACCCAAGGACGAGGCCCAATTTGACTCCTCCCTATTTGGTATGGGATAATCCTCCAATTTAATGGTCCAACAAATGTTCAATGGGATTTAAGAGTTATGAGATTCACTTATTTTGTTTCTCTTTCTATTTTCTAGGTTTTTTTTCTTTCTATGTAAAGGGAAATTACTAAAGCGCTAAAGATAATTTCCCTAGGGGATAACCTCCAGGGTAAGGAACACTAACAGTTATGTGAGGCTTCAAAGGAACAATTATAATAACCAATCACTAAAATAAAGAAGAAGGATGTGGAAGAATGAAAATGTATTATTTCTCTTAAAGATAATTTTTTAAAAGAAATATGAATATGGAATGAAAGGATTACTGACTTATATACTTCCAAGAAATAATTCCAAGAAAGATCTAGTTAAGTTGTCATATACATATTCATGTAAGTATTCACCTATAAGTTAGTTTATTAGTAATCATGAAGTAATTTTGGGATTGTTGAATATTAAAAAAAAACAAACACTTATTGTAATATAGATTAAAAAAAAGATCTGAAATTGATACTGGAATCATACACAATTAACAATATATCTTGATAAAATAGAAACTCTTCCTAGACATAAGAGAAATGACAATTGAGTGAGGAACAATCCACCTCTAGGAAATTTTTCATCGACACTCAGTGAGAAACATAGTGTGAAAACTTGAAAGGTCGACCGATCCATCCAACACCCGACGAATTCATCAACATCGAGAGGTATAAGTGCGAATGCATCATGAAAATTCACCAAATACCTTGACTGTCGATGGTTATCGGTACAACGATGATGCGTTCAATGACATGGAGAATAACATGGAAATAAATTAGTATAAATGATGACATGGCCAATGATGTGGCAAGTGATGTGGCATCTACGTGGTAGTGATGCACTACAAAATCTGATGTGGCAAGATGACATGGCGTATGACGAGGCATATACAAAAGTTGAGGTGACATCTGTAATAGTCTCTGAATGACACCTTTTCCTTTGATAAGTTTGACGACCACAATTGATTCACTTTCCTAATTGGATGGTTGGTATGGGCACTTCGAATCTTGCACTTGACACTTCAATGTTGGTGTTGGAGCCGCCCTTGTTTTTCACCTCACAAAATTTTCAATTTTTGATACTTGAGATCTAAATTTGCTTTCCTTCCTCTTTCGAAATCTTAAAACTCTGGAAATCTTGTTGTCTGAACAAAAATGCTTTTCCCGCTTTCAAAACAGAACCATTCTCGCAAATACGTTCTCTCTTTTGTTTTGTTTCGGGGTCTCGCAAGGCGGACACTTTAATTTTTGAATTCACAAGTCCCGAGTCGCGAAACTGCGAACTCGATTTTAATTTTCGTCCAAGGCATTAACTAGGGTAAAACCTTTAACACATGATTAGATGTCGTCGGGATTTCGCACCTCGACATGCGTCAAACCCAAGTTTTTGTTCTTACAGCCCCGATATCCGAGAACACGATAACCCTGTAATAACCTTGGTTAGAAGTTAAAGATTAAAAAACTAACCATGGTTAAATTTAGTTCTCGGCGCTTTGCCTTTCGGTACTTCCTGTCATAAAGATAAGTCACCTAAAACCCCGACTCACGAGGTTACGAGATGATTATAGCAAGATTAATTAATAGCTTAATCTAAGG